>CABFVX010002176.1:51018-124999 GCA_902151425.1 Timema shepardi | reverse complement strand
TGTAAACATTCCTAGCTCCACTGGTAGGTTCTGTAGTGTGAGGGAGTATTGTTCCTCTCCCTCTCCCACCCTGTGAACATTCCTAGCTCCACTGGTAGGCTCTGTGGAGTGAGGGAAAATGTTTCTTCTCCCTCTACTACCCTGTAAACATTCCTAGATCCACTGGTAGGCTCTGTGGAGTGAGTGAGTATTTTTCCTCTCCCTCTACTACCCTGTAAACATTCCTAGATCCACTGGTAGGTTCTGTGGAGTGAGTGAGTATTTTTCCTCTCTTTCTACTACCCTGTAAACATTCCTAGATCCACTGGTAGGCTCTGTGGAGTGAGACAGTATTGTTCCTCTCCCACCACTCCTTGATAATATTCCTAGATATACTAGTAATTTCTGTGGAGTAAGGCAGTATTGTTCCTCTCCCACCACTCCTTGATAATATTCCTAGATATACTATTAAGTTCTGTGGAGTGAGGCAGTATTGTTCCTCTCCCACTCCTCCTTGGTAATATTCCTAGATATACTAGTAAGTTCTGTGGAGGGAGGCAGTATTGTTCCTCTCCCACTCCTTTTTGATAATATTCCTAGATATACTAGTACGTTCTGTGGAGTGAGACAGTATTGTTCCTCTCCCACTCCTCCTTGGTAATATTCCTATATATACTAGTATGTTCTGTGGAGTGAGGCAGTATTGTTCCTCTCCCACTCCTCCTTGGTAATATTTCTATATATACTAGTAAGTTCTGTGGAGGGAGGCAGTATTGTTCTTCTCCCACTCCCACCCTTGTAACATTCCTAGACTCACGAGTGCCAACCTGTGTATCGTTGTACAGGACCTCTGAGAAAGCTATTTCATCTTATTTGTTTCGTTCAAAGTAGCGAGGGATCGTCCTCCTCTACTCGTAGATACCACCTGAGTAACTTTATCGTATAACAAGGAGACAGTTCATTTCGTAGCTCCATTGAACAATGAAACATATCTGCCATAACATTTATTAAGTGCAGCTCTATATAATACCATCTCAAAATATGTTATGAGATAGCTACAGTCCATCCAGCGTAGGAATGGTGGTAGTTGAAAGCCAATATTAGATTAAATTCCAAACATTGGTTGAACGATACAAATTCTAACCTATCTGGAAATAATTATTATTTCCTAAGTTATGTTATATTATCAATCAAAAGTGTTATCATACACTTATACAGTTACCCTTAACGAAGTATTATTATATGTGGCATTTTAGTAAACTATATATATATATATATATATATATATATATATATATATATANNNATATATATATATATATATATATATATATATATATATATACCCGCATCGGTGGCGTAGTTAGATAACGCGCTAGTTTCATGTTTAGCTAGACTGCTGAGGACGGGGAAATCGAGGTTCAAATCTCGCTCGGGTGAACTGGAGGTAGTTTTTCTTAAGTTGTTCTCCAATATCCCATCCACGCAAATGTAGATTCAATTTATCTTTATTCATCCTTCACAATTATTAGCCCATTGGCGTAATTAGTACTCAAGCGTATAACCCAAACGGTTAGTAAGACGTGACCCTAAAAAAAACTATCATGCCTTTCATTTTCGCGGGAGTTGCAACACGAGATATCATAGTATATCAAATAATAAGTTAAAAATTATAATATCCACTTGCATCTTCTTGTAACTGGCTACCATAAATTTAAAAAATAAATAAACTCTTCTCATAATTTATAAAATAATAATAATATTTTGCACCGCGTCTTACTACCCGTTCGGTTTATACGCTTTAAGTACTAATTAATCTAATGGATTAGGAATTGGGAAGGTTTAATTAGAGGAAGTGAACCCGCATTTGCGTGGAGGGAGAGTGGAAAACCATTTAGGAAAAACCACCCCGGTTTACCCGACCGAGATTTGAACCTCGATCTCCCCGTCCTCAGCAGTAGAGCTCAACACGACAAGCGCGTTAGCCAACTACGCCACCGAGGCGGGTAATTTATAAAAAAATAAAAATAAAAAAAAGTCACACAAAATATTAGTGTCATAATATTAGGTTTTTTATTTTGTAAGTCCATGATCATGAACACAACCTAATAAGGTTTGTTGACGTCATCTACCAAACTCATTTAATTCTGTCCGCCATCTTTATATATATGAAGAGAAGGGAGCCTTTTAAAAGCTCCTGTTTGTAGATCATTCTTGAGTGAACTACGGAAGCCACTTCAAAAATAAAATACAATTGGATATTTTCATAGTTCGTATTTCAATTATGAAAAAACGCTAAAAATTAAAGAAACCAATTAAAAAGAAATGTTTGTAGTTGTGGTGAAAGTTTTAAGTTTCATGTAGAGATGAGAGTAGATCTGGTAGCTTTTCTTAGTTTACTTAGTTGCTAGTTACAACCACTACTACGCTGGGTGTAATGTAGTTGAACCCTGAAAGAGTACCTAGCTAGAAACAAATTGTAAAACGGGTTGATGGCTACTTATTCCAGTGGATAGCACAGGTCTTTTAATAAACGCAACACACATTACTCGAGAGTGGCAGAGTTTTTGGAGATTAGAAAAGAAGCCCGAATGTTTTATTGATTTAGTTACAATATTTAAGCTACACTTTTTGGAAATAATGCTTACTCATAAACGAATAGCTCAATTCTATAACAGACACAGCACCCAGTCCCCTGACCGTTAATTCATAAATTAAGTCAGTATTTCATCAATAATACATTTTAGGACATGCAGGGAAAGGAACACAGGACCCTTAGTTAAGTAGCCAATACTGAAATAAGATGTCGGACTTGGAATACCACCACGCTAGAAACACCCTTCCACTGGCCACATGGGCCCTTTCCGCCCCGAGGAACAGAATACGAGAACGCAGATTGTCATTTATTTAATTATGAAGTAGGAGGGCCATTAGTGGAGGTTAATTTGTAAACCAAGAGGAAGCGACCGCCCCCAGGAGGGAATAATTGTAGTTGAGTTTTGTAACGTACGTCCGGCCGGGCTAGGGCTGGTTCTAGCTACCCCCACTCCCCTTGGGGGTGGAGTTCTCAAACTAAGCCACTTTACGTTCCACGTCGGGTTTCCGACCAAAATTAAAATACTATTACGTTCGCCTAGGTTTCGTTCTGTTAATATTTGATAGGTTTTTAAAATAAATCTTATTACCTTACCGTGTGTAGTTTGTTGGTTTCCTGTCCGATTCTCTTGCTGATTCGTTATTGAGTTGGGAGTAACAAATTGTGCTGAGAGCTATTTTACAATTCCCCGGCTGGGAGAGTTGTGCGTACAACTTACTAGGCTAGAAGATATACGACAGGAGTTAACAAGAGTTATTTTGTTCTTTACGTCACACAAGGTTCAGTAACGAATTAATAGGAACGAGGTTAAATAAAACCTAGACTCAAGAGAAAATTTAATGTCACAATAAACATGACAAATAAGAAATTACCGAACCATCCCCCTCCTTGATCCTTGTGGGAGCTCAAACCTTGACCTCTCTGATTACAACCACCAAGGGCGTTAAGATCACATGATCATCGCTGCGAATAAATATTTAGAAAACAATCCCTGTGTTATTTCTTATATTTAAAACGTGCATGGCCAGTTCATGTTACAACTAACAAACTAACTTAAACACAAAATAAGAGGTATTATTAGTTAAAAAAATGTCCTCTAGCTGGTTTGAATGTAGAAAATAAAAGCCTAATTTTTCATGCCATTATGGTTTCATCCCTCATGGAAGTTTTTAGTAGAGGAAAACTACAAAAACCAAAATAGTAAAACTCAAAGTTTATTTTTTGTGTATAATTACGATGTATAGAAATCTCTTTTGCATAGAGTATCAGTATTTTTTCTAAATACTATTTTGTTTTCAAACAATTTTACATGAAATTTGTAACTTAACAAAACCTGTGATTTTTTTAGATCAAATATACAAAAAAAAGGAAGAAAAGGANGGGGGGGATAAAGGGAAAACACATTAGAACCACAAATATATAGCTAATCCTAATCAAGTCCATATTTTATGTAACAAATGTATAGCTTGACTATAGATTAAATATTTTTGTGAATCTATCAATAACAACAAAATGTCAAAGAAAAAGAACATATATATAGTTTAAATGTTTAGCCACATATAAAAAAATATTAACTTACAATCACCCAAATACCGTGATAAACAAAATTGTAACCACTAAGTACCATGGACGTTAGTAATATATTTCAGTAGAATTTTATTAGAATTGATAAAACTAATACAAATATAGCTGTGGTCAATTATTTGTGATTTTCATCTAATAGCGTGTTTACGTGTATACACAGGTACCAAAGGATAATCGTAAAGGGTAAATTTATTTTATGGTTTTTGAACATCACGATGAAGTTAAGTCAACATTTAAAAGAAATGTAGATCATAGCCTGCTCTTTTAGAAAAAATTAATTTGCATTAGGGCTCAATATAAATTTGAGCAGATGATATAATTTTATTGACGTACTGTACATAGGTAAAAATGTACGGCGTGAGAACAGAGCGCACTTGGAGTAATTTTGCTGAAACCTAGTGCTAAGGGTGTAATAGCACTCCTCTGTGACCCCTTCAAATACTCACCCCACAGGCTCAAACTGCAGACTTTAACAATAACCTAAGAGAAAGTAGGCATACATGGCGGACCAAATAACTATTTTTAATTCTACTGCCATAGGTCAAAGTGCAGTGGTGGCCCGTAGCTAAAATTAGTGGGATATTGCCCCAGAAAATGTATAGCCTTTGTTTTAAAATTGTGTAACAAGAAAAAACCATGTATAACAAGAGAATTTATTCAGGAACTTGATAAAATCTTAACAAAAACACATTTTTTACTTACTTTAACTTCAATTGTTACAGCTCAAGCATGGTCTATTCATTTTAAAATGAAATCCATTATTTTTAATTTAATTTACGCGTAAAGCTCAATAATTTTCTCCTTTATCTATGGATGCCAATTGAGGAAATTTTTCTCCATTGAAAGTACTGCAAGTGCATTTATTCCTTCTGTTAAATAAAATAAGCGAAAAAAAAGAATCAAATAGAATAGCTGGAAGCAGAATAATAGTCTAATTCTACACTCTTATAAACTTTATTACATTCAAGAATATGGTACACGGTTTTTAAGCACAACACACGCTGAGTTAAAAAAAACTTCTTTCCACCATCACATCAGAGCCGGCACTGAGAGAGCAACAGTGCTCTTTCTACCTGGAAGTCACGCCTTTCTCCCCACACCCCTCCTATGTGTGCATGCGCACAACAGTCAAACACCACGTTGCTGGCACTGTGAAGAGCACAGTTCCATACAAAGATTTTTGTAACTTTTTCATAAACTGGAGGATGGATACTGAAGTACTGACACTAAGTTTAAGGAATATATATTGTACTACAAAAATCAATGAAGAATTAAAGAAAAAAAAGGATTCATTATATTAAATGTTATCGATAATATCAAGTGGAAATAGGGGTTGCTGCAGTTCTGCAGTGCCTATACACGAGCCACCACCGTCAAAGTAATATATCAATAATACTAATGACAACCACGCTTTGTAAGAGTGGCTAACACCTTCAACCTATAGACCTAATTCAAAGTTAGTAAACAAAGTCATCGTATCTCTTCATAGCACGTGTGATATCTGTATATCATTTATTATAGGCCTATATTATACCCACCTTAATTATATGGTTGGCTATAAAACTGAGTAAATCATTCAAGAGAAATAATTCGAATACAATTATTTATTCCTTTTGTTAAATACGGAACAGCGTAAACATTAAGTTTAGGAATATTTATAACATCCCTATTTATTTTGGGGACCCGGTAGCTAACCCTAACTATTACACTATCGGGGCACCCTAAGGGGTTACATAGTTGGGATGGACCCCGAGCGGTAGAGGTTGGGATGGATGGTTCGTGGGGAATGAGGCTAG
This sequence comes from Timema shepardi, assembly GCA_902151425.1. Taxonomy (NCBI): domain Eukaryota; kingdom Metazoa; phylum Arthropoda; class Insecta; order Phasmatodea; family Timematidae; genus Timema; species Timema shepardi. The sequence continues at coordinate 119,044 of CABFVX010002176.1, read as the reverse complement.
CGAGTTAATCCAATAAGATATATTTATCACTTTAGTCAGATGCTAAACTACTACATAAGTATGAGGCAATCCCCGTAACGAGGAAGCACGCGTGATAACGGGACTCGCGAAACTACCCAGAGACACGCGATCGACCCTCCGGCAGGGGTGAATCGCCAGATCACATTTTATATCGTCACCTCATCTAACCGGCTACTCCACCACACATGCATCCAGCATTGCTTCCAACATTCAACAACGTGTGTTCTTCTCACACACAAACTTGCTGTTCTTGATTCACACCAGTCAGAAGGTCCATCGGTCGCACCGTGCTCGCTCGTCAACAGGATGCAAGCTTATATGAGCTATATGCTATTCTCAACAGGAAGGCAACCCAATACTCTTGACTTCCAAGGAAATGTACAAGCGTGGGATAACCTCCTACCAAAATAAGCCTTAAAATAATTATGCTCTTACATATTATTATTATTATTATTATTATTATTATTATTATTATTATTATTATTATATTCAAGGGAATGCTCATCTTTACCCTTTTTCATTGTCATGCTTAATATCTGGTAAAGGTGACCTGGTGGTCTAGGGGTAAGGTGTCAGACTTCTATGCTGGCGGCCGGGGTTCGATTCTCGGTCCCGGCAAAAATTTATCTGATTACCAAACCCTTCCTTCACCTCTGACAAGACATCTTGTGAATGTGAGGAATGCCAGGTCTCCACCGTGGTTCGGATTCCACGTTAAACTGTAGGTCCTTCATTTCATCTCACAATCACCCTACCATTACACATTAGTGTAAGTGTGTATAACCCGAACGGGTAGTAAGACGCGGTGCTAATAATAATAATAATAATAATAATATCTGGTAAACAACAATATTGCACTTACCTGAGCTCAGCAGGTACTCGATTCAATTTGTTTTATCTTTGGAGCTAAGTAGAATTTTTTGAATCTTAATTTCTTAGTAACAAATTATAATAGCCAGATTAATTTTATTATTTATTATACTATAGCTTATTTAAATATACTTTGCGTTCCAATAAATTTTAAATAAATTGTAATAGAAAATTGTAAATTTTATTTTAAAATATATTAGTTAACTAATTTTTTTTAATTTTTGGATGACTTTCTTTTATTGGCTAAAAGGATTGTATATTTTTTTTAAGAAGGACGACGCTTTTTTAAAACTTTCACCGGGAAATGTATTTTCTGTGTAGATGTTCCCAAATTTACTTTGTATTTAAATTCAAGAATAGTTGTGGAAATCAATTTTGACCATTTATACAACCAACATCAAAGAACACCAGTTGGAAAGTGCTCATTGTTAGTGTGTCTATTTGTTTTTTGTTTATGTAAAGAATTTTTATTCAAATGATAAATACATATTTCTACTTTTCCTCCTAATTCTAAAATATAGAGGCTGGTGAGAAGCCATATAGTTGATATTTTTGAAAATACATTTCAAGAAACTAAAGACAATTAAAAAAAAAGAATTTGTTAATTCAAAGATAACACAAACACTTTTTTACTGTTAGTTTTATTATTACTGTATTAAAATCAGCAGGAGATAAAATACATGATCAACAAGAATTAGTTTTTCTTTGTAAATATTTTTGTGAACATAACATATTAAATTTGTCTCATTTGTCGTTAATTTTGCAGGGAATATGTTGGCCAAAAGTTTAACTGGTCTATTTGATGCCTTTAGTCCGTTGTTGTTAGCCAACCAGTGGCTATAGAGATAAGTAGATTGATTACAAGTGTGCTCTTTTTGGCTTTGAGCTAGTTCGGGACATTCCTGGAACCCTTTAGAAATGTGGGTGTTCCAATCTAATTTTGTTAATATACTATGAAAGGAATGAACTCAAGGACTGGTAGTTTCGTCCTGTAAAAGTGGGTGAAGTAGGCTTTCACGATGATGAGGCTAGACTTTGGTTGCGATACAACGGGCGGGATTTGTTACGGCGACCGAGCCAGTGCGGTGTGGCAGAAGAGGTTAGTTACCACAGTGCAATATTAGATAGAGGAAAATATGTTAGTAGCTACATATAAGTTAGTAACTTCTAATTCTATCGCCAGAAAATGCAATAGCTGAGATTTAAGGCAACCTTCCAAACACCACTTTGAATCGATCCAAGAGGTTCCAGAACTAGATAAGTTACATGACCAGGTGGTAATATTTCACCAATCAAATGTAAAGCTTTACAGTCGCTTAGTTCTCAAACCCATAACGCCGCTACATAGAGTCAATACTAGATATCCTACATCTATGTAATGCAAAAAGTATTCGTAATAACTGTAAGGGAACATTATATTTTAACTGTCGCCGTGAAAAAGATTAAATGCTATCATGCATACAGATTTGTGTTGTGGAGAGTATAGCTACCAATAACAGGCGAGCACTGTGAATTATAACACTTTCTCGTATAAAGTATTGGAATTATATTATATTTTATGCTAGTTACACTAGGACTGAACCCAAACGTTTATTTTAGGTGTGTTACCTTCTTTGGTTGGGGGTGATGTCCCCCAAATAAGGCGAAAGGAATTATGTTTAACAATAATGCTTCCGGATAAAATTTAAAGTTTAGAAAATATTGGGATTTGTAGATGCCATGTATTTTATAAGACTTACATTAGCTACTAGCCTAGGAATTTATGAGGCAATAATTCACATATAAAACCATTTATGCTACCTTTAGGACAGTTTTGAACTCCCAAAACTCCTTTGGTACGGCGCCAAGCTACAGATTTAAAAAAATGGATAGTATATATACTTTTTTAGCAGCCGTTCAGCTTACACGCTTATTAACTAATAACGATAATAGTTTTAGGGATTAGGAAGGATAAAAAATTATAGGATATGTACCTGCATTTTACTGAAGGGAGAGAGTAAAACTGTTTTGGAAGACCCATCCTCAATACACTCAAACGAGATTCAAATCTTGATCTCCTCGTCAGCGTTAATCTAGTCTACTGCAAGAGTAGCACGGGCGGCCACCAGATGGGTTATTGATAATATTAATTAGTGGTAGGTAAATCATGTTTTAGAAACGAGTTGCATTGTTTTAACTATGCATAGTATTTAACCCCTTTTTATATTTGATTACATAAGTGTATACATATATATTCATCTACTGTACGTAAATATATATATATATATATAGATATTATTATTATTAAAAGTTGAGATTTATGAAAGAGAATGCAGTGATCACTGTACTGAATTTAATATGTAATATATATATGTATATATATATATATATAAATGAGTGTTTATATTCAAACTTTGCATTTTTAAGTTTTATTTTCATTGAATTCATGTTATACACTCACAGAGATAATTAATGTTCAAAAAAAAGTACTTTAATGATCTGTTGCATGTACTGCCGTAATAAATTTCATACGTTGATCTCTTCAATAAAACGAATAATTGGTCTCTTTTATAAGTCTAACACTGACAATTCCTGCTTTATAGGTTATCATCGAGTAATTTTAGTTTAATAATATTTAATCCCAATTATAAATTAGCCCCTGGTTATATGGTTATTTTTCTACATGACATAGCTATAAACTGAGTAATCATTTGGGTTTAATGGCAGTTGAAAGGCTGGGAAAAGGGATTTATTCCCCTGGTCTGTTCGGTGATAAATGAACTCGTACTATAATACGTTTTATTAATCAAACTGGATATAATTATTGTTTGTATTTTGTAAATTGGTTTTTACCATCCATTCGAGATATTCTGTTTATTCGTTGAGATGATTCCTAGCGACAATTTAAGCTTTCATTTCGAGTTCTAGCTCATGATTAAAGAGGAATTGAGGCGGAGGAGGAAATAAAGCCTGGGCAAAAACACGTTTTAAGTTTAGAGAGATTTTGACTAAAAATCATATTGCTACCTTATTTTATGAAATAAAATAATAGTTACGCTTGACTAATATCCTGATAAATATTTTGTAAATATTTGTATGGAAAGCTTTTAATATTTTAACAAGTAAATTATGGACTAGTTCTAAAGAAAAACAATTTTAAACATGCTTAGATCAGCAATTTGTGTTCTTTAGTAAACAAATAAATTTTGCTAAAAATACAGAACTGATACCTTGCAAAGTATGATAAATATTTAAAACTAAAATAATCCATACACTGGTTTGAGATTTAAAAACCACTTTTAATCAAATCTGATCTGGTGGCCACATGATCTAGTGCGCCACTATCGCAATGGATTAGACTGCCAATGACAGGGAGATTGGGGTTAGAATCCAGGTCAGGCGTACTGAGGGTAGTTTTATCTAATTGGTTCATTAATCATCCTCCATGCAAATGTGGGTATAATTCCTCTCAATTCAACCAACTTCACCCTTAACTCAATAGCGTAGTTAGTACTTACACGCATAGCCTGAACAGGTAGTAAGTCGGGGTGCTAAAAATACTTTGATTAAATAACGCTGCAACATCAAACCAATCAACAACAATTGCATATTTATGATAATTTTGATATATTTATAGTCTATAAGAATGAATAATAATGATATTAATGTTATTATCAATTTCATTCATTATTTTAGTTGATAAGAAGCTGATGTATGACTAAATAATGCTTGTAATATCTTGGGTTGCAAATATCATTTTAAATCTTCGTGAGATTTCCTTGAAATTTAAACGCGTTTTTCTCAACATAAACTTAAATCTATTTTCCTGTGCTTCACTCGTGACTATCTCCATGAATTATTGGTTATAAAGTTTTAAGGAAAGTTTAATATATAGTACACACCACGTTATTTTTCAAAACTTTTCTAAGCAAATGTTTTAATAGAGTAGGGTTGAGGTAGGTACAATTTAAGTTAAATATACCGGTTGTATTCTGATTTCGAGCAGTCCAGATTGCGGAAGGGGCAAAATTCGTCCAAATTGCGAACACACATAAGTATCCAGTGTCCAGATTGCGAACAAGTAAAGGAGCAACTCGTGGGAATTCTTACGTGAGGATGGTGACACGAATGGAAGGGGTTACTGACAGCACCCACCAGCCACCGGGGCTTTCCTCCTGACCAAGCTTACCTTAGCCTAAACTAACCTAACCCAACCTAGCCTGATATAACCTACCTAACCTAGCCTGACATAACCTAAACTAATCTATCAAATTAGGGGTGGGATGGCATAGCAACATGGCGTGTCCGCAATCTGGACTCCACCCCATATATCAAAAATCTCATGTTCGCAATCTGAACTGTTCGGAATCAGGCCACCATTACACCAAAATTTAGATAGATAGAGAGAGTAGAGAACCATTCAGGTAAAACCACCCTCAGTACATTCAGACGATATTTGAGCCCCAACCTCCACTTCGTATTAATTCTAGTATATTTTGAGGAGTACACCCTGGAACACTTGACCACCAATTTTAACCGATTTTTACTTTTGTATTATTAATCATAATATGCCCATATTCATGGGTGAATGGATAAGGAATCCAACTGAAGTATAATGGACCTTAGCACTCGAATAAATTAAAACGAAGCTAATGCAATATTTGTGCTTGGATGTCATTAAATAGATTAACCTATGGCAGCAACAAAGTCAAAGGTTTGGGTAGTGTCTAAAACATCATTATCATCATGAACAGCTTCCAGCGACTGACTTTGTCTGTTTGGAACATAATCCTCTCCACCACCTACTTTCCTCCCACCATCTCTCTCTCTCTCTCTCTTCACCTTGGCCCAGTCTTATCCTCTTTCCTCCACACTCCTCCTCTCTCCCTTCAACCATCTGATCATTGGTCTTCCTCTCAGCCTTCTACTCCCCACCTCCATATCCAGCCCCTCCTGGTAATTCTTTCCCTCTCCATTCTTCCCACATGGCCACACCACCTTAGTCGTGCCTTCTCTACACTGTTCTGGACTGACCCTTCCTTTAGTAGTCTTCTAAATCTCTCATTTCTCATCCGGCCAAATTTTGTCACACCGATCCTGCTTCTCAGAAATCTCATTTCACTCGCCTGCATTCTGCTCTCGTCCAGTGCCTTCATCTATCACGTTTCTGCAGCCTACGTCAATGTTGGTAGGTAATAAGCCCTGCAGATCATTCCCTTGCATATCCCTGCTCCAAATCAAGCTTCTCACACCTCTGTAATTTGTCATTGTAATTCAAAATTAAATATTAATTCATACATAGATATTATTCAAGTCAGTACCATCATGTAAAAAAACCTAAGTCATTATATTTTCAAATATATTTAACCAAAACATTGTGAACCTAAATTGGCCCTAGTTCCTCTCTGGTTGTCCTGCAGAGTTCTTATAAATTTGGGTTGTCCCAGGGTAGACAGGTGATGTGACCTATACAAGACATAATATGGTCAGTCCTACCTTAAACAACCCTTAAACAACCCTCCTTCCGTGTTAACGTACGCTAGAGAGCTCACCCGTGTGTCTTCAGTAACTCCTCCCCCAGTCCTGACTGTTTGAGTCGCGGTGTAATCATTTCCCCTTGACTTTCCTGCTCTTCCCAAATCTGTGTTGATTTTATAGACATGTGCGTGGCCCCCTTCCCTTCTTTCCGGATAACGTGATAAAAGCAGACGTTGGCTCTTGCCCCAAAAGCCTCGGGGGGTTGCTACCACTTTCAACAAATGTTGACTGGGGGAAACATGGTCAGTTAGTCTATAATATTAACCCTAGAGGAAACATTGTCATTTAGTCTATAATACTAACCCCAGAGGAAACATTTTCAGTTAGTCTATAATACTAACCCTAGAGGAAACATTGTCAGTTAGTCTATATTATTAACCCTAGAGGAAACATTGTCAGTTAGTCTATATTATTAACCCTAGAGGAAACATTGTCATTTAGGATATAATACTAACCCCAGAGGAAACATTTTCAGTTAATCTATAATACTAGCCCTAGAGGAAACATTACCAGTTAGTCTATAATACTAACCCTAGAGGAAACATTTTCAGTTAGTCTATAATACTAACCCTAGAGGAAACATTTTCAGTTAGTCTATAATACTAATCCTGGAGGAAACATTGTCAGTTAGTCTATAATACTAACCCCAGAGGAAACATTGTCAGTTAGTCTATAATATTCATCCCAAAGGAAACATTGTCAGTTAGTCTATATTATTAACCCTGGAGGAAACATTGTCAGTTAGTCTATAATATTCATCCCAAAGGAAACATTGTCAGTTAGTCTATATTATTAACCCTGGAGGAAACATTGTCAGTTAGTCTATTTTAACACTTTGAAATGAAATGGTAATGCCTACTCTCTTGAATCCCTGCCATTATCTAGTGGTAAAAGCATTTCATATATATTGTTTGAAATGAAGTGGTAATGTCTGCTCTCTTAAATCTCTGACCCTATCTAGGGATGCAACCACTCCATAGATTTGTTTGTGATGAAGTGGTAATGTCTGCTAGTTTAGAGATTAGATACTGAGGGGATCGGAGGGGGGGGGGGTAGCAAGTGGGTCTTCGACGACCCAATTTGACGTCACGAGACTAGATTAATGATCTATTCCTCGTTTTAAGGACAAGTTTATTCACTTTAACTTATATTGCACAGAAGATCTTAAAGGTTCTCCTCCTTGTTACTTTAAACTTTGTCCTGGAACTCAAACCCTCACGTGAGCTCAAAGACGGATTTTTATTGATCCTTATGGCGATTTATGTGTTTAAGTAGTGGCTATTAAATCAGGGGCTACTACAGTTTGTTGCTTGAAGAACAGTTTCACAAGACATGTTGATATGTTTCTAGCTCATACAACTTGGTGGTGCTCTTTCAATTGTTTTACTGGCTCTCTTTGGTCGAACCACGTCCTTTATTAAATCTTGGAGCGCTGTTTAGAGGACTTACAAACCACTTAGTCATGGAAGAAATATTTTACTCGTCTTCTACCATTGACATTCATCACTGGCTTGCCCGTACTCAAACCTACGTCTTTCCCTTGTAGAAACTGAATCTAGAGGACACACAAGTCACTGAGACATGGACGGAACATTGTACAACATCAGCTACCGGTGACAGCCATCACTGGCCTCGTCACTACTCACAACTCGTGAATTCACTACACACGCGAACTTCCAATTGGCGAATAGAAACGTTTTGTTTTGCTAAACGACTCTTGTTGTACAACACGGAGACCGAATTGCTTTGTTGACATCTGGTGCCGACACTATTTTAAATCCATTCAGTCACACGCGCTGATGGAACATGGTGACAGGATTATTTTGTTACTGCACAACACAGAGATATTTCTTCGTATGAAAATAACACTGCTACTTTAAAAAATTTAAATTTTGTCTTGTTTTGATGTATCACTGTAACTGAAAAAAAAAACTCTAGTGAAAGTATCACTGTTAAAGCAATTATATAGCTTCATGGGGAGGTAACAGAACAGAACTATATCCTCGTGTTGAGGTTATACTGCATGAAACAGAGCTTTTTCTTCTTGACAAGGTAACACTATCCAAAAAGGTTATTTCTTTATTTTTAAGTAACACTGCACAAAAAAGAGATATTTCCTCGTGTTTAAACATACAACACAAAATTTCATATATTTTCACGTAATGAAGTAACACTGCGCAAAACAGAACTGTTTCTCAATGTTTAGGTAGCACTTATCAAAACAAACATACTTCCTGGTTTTCAACTAACACTAGTCAAACCAGAGTCATCTCATCTCATCTAAGTATCACTAAATATTTCCCCCTCTACCAGAGAGCTATATTGGTGTAAAGAGCGATAGTTTCTGATAGTTAGGGCTACTAATTTGTGAATAATTAATTACAAGTGCTCTATCATACACCAATACCTCTTCAGAACATCCAGGGCAATAGAGTCTAGCGGTGGTAACCAGACTTATGACGTCACCTCCTCACTCTCCGGTCACGCGCCATTGAGCAATAAGGTCCAATATCACTCGCGTTGTTTCTCGAGTGCTCCGTATTGCAATAACACGCTCCGGGGTCGGTGTTATTACTCTACCTGGTGTCTCTCTCCACGCCGCCTTTATGATAAACACCTTACGTACGTATCCAGTTCAACCAAGATATTCCTCATCTTCGGGTCAATTCGAGAGTCATTGAGCCTATAAATTAACCCACTTATGTCTCAATGACACTCCCCCTTCCTACACTTTAATAAGTTATAGGTGTTAGAGCAGAGGTAGCTCCAGCCGTGTGGTAATGTTATTATTACTATTCAGGATTAAGTTGAGGTCTTATTTCTTACCAGAGGACAGAAAAGGCCAAGCCCTTACAACAATATTGTCTCTCGAGATACAAGGATAGTCTATGACTCTGTCGCTGCTGAGAATTTCATTTTCAATTTCACGAGGGAAGGAAGTCTGAACCTCTCCTAAACCTTTGTGCAATATCCATTAGGTTAATAGCACGCAACCTACCTCAAAAAATGTGGCTAGGAAGGTATTTTATTGTATTTTCACTGCACCATGAACTATATGGACTGGAAGATAAGGCGATTCACCTGTGATGTGTCACTGATATGACTCCCTTGTGATTTATATAGGTTCTCCTTTGTGAGTTATAAAGGTCCCTTGTGATATATAAGTGTCCTTCAATGTTACTCCTCCTTTGTTAGCTATTGATGCCCTTCAACTTTATGCCTTACTTGTGAGACCAAGATATCCTCCAACGTTTGTATTATCTTGTGAACTATAGAGGTCCTTCACCATTACTACTCACTTGTGAGCTATATATGCCCTTAAAATTTAAAACTTACTTGTGAGCTATATAAATATCCTTCAACTTTTGTACTCCGTTGTAATTTGATAGAGTTCATTCAAAGTTTGTATTGCCTTGTGAACCATAAATGTAATTAAATGTTACTCCTCCCTTGTGCGTTACAGAGGCCTTTCAAGGTTGTATTCCTTTGTGAGATAAATAGGTCTTTCAACGTTTGTATTATCTTAAGAAATATATATGGGTTCATTGACGTTTTTATTATCCTGTGAACTATATGTCCTTTAACGTTTGTCCTTCTCTGTGAGCTATATAAGTAACTCAACGTATATACTCCTTTGGGAGCTATGGATGTAATTCAACGTTTATACTCCCTTGTGAGATATACAGGTCTTAAAACATTTGTATTCCCTTGTAAATGATATATAAAAATAGATTTCACTGTGTCAACATTGCAAAAGTATTGAAGCAGATTTCACTTGATGAGTTAAATATATTTAAATCACACTTTTATTAACAGTTATTGTAAAGTAATGTTTGTGTCATAGAACATAAATCCATTATTAAATAAAGACTACGGTGTCACTAATATAAAGAAAACATGTCAGTTGTTGATTGGGATGTTATTTCTGGCTTAACAGTTAGCTAAGTATTGATTAATTTTTATTTTAGGAATTGTTTAAAATGAATACATAACGATTTTATGCATACTATAATAAAACTAAATATGCCTGTACTTGCGATTCTGTTTGTTTGTTTCCAGTGAACTCAAAAAGTATTCATTGGACCGAGATAGGGTGTGGTTACATTTGCGTTTTAAAACTATAACAACTATTCAAATATATTCAATTTTAATGTATAAATCTTCTTTGTGAGTTTCCTTGGCAACGAGGGGTTCGAAAATATGATAAATCTCCTTGGCCAAGAGTATTTTGGAGGTATGTTTTCAGTTATTTTATGCTGTTGCTTGTGAATTAGGTTTATTTAGTTTTGTTTCTTAGTATTAAATAAACGGCACAATTTTATGTGGTGTGGTAGGACGCTTACTATAGAGTGGTTCTTTAAATTTACTTCATTTTTATTTCTTAGATAGTATGTTTAATAAAACTCTAAGTATTGTCTGCACATTTGAATTTTGTGGAGTTGTTATTTTTCTGTGTTGGATAAAGGATAAGAATACCAAATAATCCATTATTATAATGTTTGTTTGTTTGTTGCCGGTAAACTCAAAAATACGCATCGGATCAAAACAGTACTTTTCTGTTGTAATCCTTTTTTTGTAATGAGCTATGGTAAGTTTTATACCATCATGCGCTCTCATCAGTTAACGAAGTAGTGTCGAATAAACTGGGTGTAAGCAGTGAACATTCTTAACGGCTGGTATTGCGAGTACAGAAGAGGGGGCAAGTGATATGAGCAGGGGTGTGGGTAATAAATTAATAAAACAAAATTCTAGTTTAATGTTCAATAACAACACAAACCATAATTATTTGGGTATAATAAATTAACGTATTGCTTAGATACATTAGTTTTTGTTTAGTTGGTGCGTGTAAAACATAGATAATTAACTAAAATTATGAGGAAGGTATTTAATAGTAGTTGTATTGATTAGTAAATGGTATTTATTAATACATACGTGGATTAGTTAATTAAATAAAGACAAACACTTCATGTACAATCACACATTTTACTTTCTTTCATCCTAGTCTTAAATTCGTCAAAATACGAATAACATATTTATCCAGACGAAACCTACTTGTTTCTTTAAACGAGTACAAATTGATTTCTAATCTCTCCAACTGTTACTGTACAAAGTCCTTTCATTCCATAAATTATTTATTTTTGTTTCTTAAGATGAGATAAAAGGGGTAAGTTTTTTTTGCAGTTGTAGTAATTTTGCAATTGTAAAATCTTTTAGGACCAAAATAAATTAAATTGCTCCAGTAGCCTATATATATATATATATAACAAGTTTAATTTTTGACACATAAAAATCTCAACAGTTCTTAAATTGTTTGTATGAGCATGGTGGCATTTGCTGAGAAACTTTTAAAATCAATCAAAAAAAGTTGTGATCAAATTCCACGATTTCCACAAAAAAAAAATCCATTGAACTTATTGAACTGATGTATCTATTGGAGCAATGTTTTATTTATTTTAGCCAAAAACATATTTGTTGTAAGCCTCAAGCTACCTTCTATCCCCCTTAAACAAAACAAATATACTGGTGAAGGAAAGCAAGTGTGGCACTCCAAAAAATCCAATGGCGCGAAATAGACTGGTTCCGTTCTTAGAACTCCAAAGAGAAATAATACTACCGACTCTTAAATAGACGAGAACCTCTATGGAGAGAAACTGGAACTTTTATTCCATGAAGGAAGTAATACATTTGTTTCTCATTGGTCCCTCAGTGACGTCAGGGCCGGGTCGTTTATTTGCTCTGCACTTTAGATTTACTTCTTCACTTCTCTGGTCTCCTGATACCCTGGCAGTGCGAGCCAGTCCCTTCTAACTACGTGCGTGGGGGTAGTGGAGCGGCGGGGAGGAGGTAGGGAGGGGGCTTTTTAATTATAGCAAGTTACTTACATGTCTTTACAATTATTATAAGCCATTATTAACTGAAATTGTTGAAGTGTAAATTAAACATTTAAGACCAATGTATAGCTAGCTGTATCTTAAATATCAAGTTAATTGATAATATTTTGATAAGAAATACAATTGTAAATTAAAGTTATAATGATTTTTATAGTTTGTAGTAATACAAAATTGTCTTCTTAGTCAGTCAAAAAGAGTACAATTATGTAAATTATGGTTAAGCCAGTAACAAATGTTGAGAATAAATTACCAGTTATAAATAATAATAATATTTAAAACACGTGATGGGTGCTATTAAAATAAATAAGTTAAAAATTACAAACTGTTAGTTACAATGTATGAATTTTTTTTATGTAATATGGAATACAATTGACTAAACATTATTATTTTTCATTCCTTATCTTTTAAATTGGTCCCTTTTCCCCTATATGCGTGGCTATGGGCTATTTGCCGTTTGTATTTTACTAGTTTCGGTACACGCATCATCAGGAATTTTAAATAAAAATAACTTAGTAAGACAGTAAAATCAATTGTTCATGGTGAGGATTGACGACGAATATCTAAAATACATGGAAAAGATTAAAAAAGTTAAAACAGATTGAATGAATAAACAAATTTATAAAATGCCTTTTAACTGTTAGAAGAGATTTTTATTTTCCACAAACGGTAGACAGGTTGTGCACGCTATTATATATAAGCTCTAATGAAAATTGTTTAGGATTTTTTTTTAAATTTTTTCAATAATCTACTAGAAAAAGAATGATTAACCAAAGAGAAATAAACTAAGAAGTATAAATTAATGTATAATAAGTGTGTTAAACACATGCCACTGATTTGTTAAAATTTAAAATTTAAGGATCAGAAGAAAAACTTAAATTAAACTAATCAATAAACTATTAAAATTGTAAAGAGAAGTAATAATGGCTTTAATTTTTGCGATTCTGGTTCATTTTGGGTTTCAGCTAATATGGACAGTAGGGGCTGGTTATGGATTTGCGTTGGCGGAGTTGTTGTTTTTTTACCCGTTGAGATGATCATGGTATATTGTTTTTATTAATATTTGGTTCTAAAATGAGTTTGTTCATTTAATAAATTTTCACTTTTATTAAGACTGTTCAAATATAAATTTTCTGGATCCTTCATTTTGTTACATTTGGAATAATCGATTATAAGTTTCTTACATTTATTGGTGGTTGCAAGTTAAATGTTCAACGAATTCATGTATGTTTTTTGTGAATTAAAATCATTAGTGCTCGATAGAACGGATAAAAGAAAAAAATACCTATTTTGCCGATATACATTTGGAGGTTAATTTCTTGATTCCACTTTTGTTGAATTTGCTGGTAGTGCGAAAATTAGAATTGTTAATGAATGTTATAATAGTATTCTTAGTTTCATAAACAATATAACATTTATCATTAGGTCATCAATATTGCAATTGCTTTGCTGCATCTCTCTAATTTTGTCAATCCTGGGCCAAATCGCTTACATATTTGTACCTTTTTAGGCCAACATCATCCACTATCTTATTCAAGTACTCCATTATTGGTCTCCCTTTTGCATGCAAACTGAATCGTACCTATTTAGGTTTGATTTCGTTAATATATTGGGGTTTGTTGAAAAGAGCTATTTTTTTTAATATGTAATTTGTGTTTTTAGATGATTTTCTAAGCCATGGAATGAGAATAACTGTTGGTAACGGATAACTGTTTTATTATATTAATAAATTCTACTTTGTAATTATTATTTTTTTTTAATGAGATAAGTGCCCTTAAATATCAATTAAAAATGACCTTAAGAATGATTTCATTCAAATTGTTTGGCAAAAAATCTGGGACGTGCTAGTGGTTTACAATTAATCATTGTTGATTAGAAAAATGCAATGCAACACTTCACTCTTTTGCCTTTAATAACTTAATAGTGTGTACCTTATAACAAACAGTCGGAATACTTGGAAGTTTTAGATTGTTTTTAGTCAGTTAATCTGTGCCTTGGAAATAATGAGAAATCATTTATTGCCTGAACTGACGTAACTGGCAAAGATATATTTTGTAGATATTACTGTCATGTTCATTGTAAGGGCAATGGCTAACATAAGTAGTCTATAAAGTAATAAGTACCTATATTCTATGGCGTATTTCCTAAGATTTAATTCAACACGTCAAATAAAGAGTTGAAGCAAAAGTTTGAAGTGTTCCGGTGAACACAAAAAAGTCGTATATGTTTAATTCCATCAGTTTCCAAAATATAGGTGTTTTTACAAAGAAATGCGGATTGAAATTGTTTGAGTTGGTGTTTAAAAAAATACATCACACTTAACTCACTCAAATTGACTAAATTTATTTGTCTTACCAGTTTAAATGTATTATTTGTTATGGTATTCTTTATAATTTATCATGCATGCTACGATAGCCTGATAAGATTTTCTGGAATGTTATATATAGCATACCAATGCATATTCCGTTTACCCTGAAATCTGGCAAGCTGTCTTAATTTAACGGATTACAGAATGGTCCTATCTCATAAGCTACAAACTATGTAGGTAAATATGCTAACTTTCAAGGTAAATGAATGACACAAAATCATCTACCTAATTATTCTATAGCATTAGGAATTCAAAATCACATTACTGCACTTACAAAAGTATGCCATAGATATATATATCCTTAGCTAGATCCATCCATTTCACCTCATTACACCTTATCTCTTTCAGGTCCATTCTAAATAAACATTTCCCCCTCAACTTCGTCTTCTCATTGGTCTCTTCCCATTGTGTTTGCAAGTTAATATCCTGAGCACTGTTCTAGATTCCCTCATTCGCGCTGCAGGTGCTGCCCACCATGATCAACGAGTCTTGGTTAATTTGAGATAAATAAATTCTGACTGTGATGGACAAGTCTATAACTATTGCTTCAACTAAAACAGGTTTAATATGAAAATTGTTAAATACAGGTTGAGGAGAGTTGGTTCTGAGTAACTTGAGCATTCATCTAGAGATGGGATGTGCAGCTGTTGGGTGTTCAAGCCTCAGTCTGCTAGAGTCAGGCACAGTGACCACTCTTTTAACCCCTACCAGAATTATAGCCATGGATCTTTGTCGTGGTAAGAGGCTTACGCCCCACTGTTCGATGAAAGCGACCCCCACTGAGGAGATGATCCGATCAGGCCAACTAGCTCCCTCGAATGGGGACCCTCCTAGCAAATGCCGGCATATGGCTCCCTTACTCGTTTTGCATTTTGAGGTCGTTACATGTTTATTGTCGGCGAAGAGGATCCCAACTCCTCTACAGAAACATAACAATCGGCTACTAGCCTCCACTAATAAGATTAGACCACTCTTAAAAAGGGATATATATTTCTTTGTCGAGGTTTAATCCCTTCCGGAAATATTTGGTCGGGGAATTTACTGTTTCTCTTTGTTTGACTCACCACATCAGGCAGCTCTGTGATATGTTGACAAGAAAAGGATATGTTAAACAGTTGCCATACACATAGTTTGAATCAATATAAAAAATAGAATCTGATGTAAAATATCGCGAGGAAAGTGTTAAAGTGATGTTCACTCGTTTTATTATTTTCTCTTTTGATTTTTGATCATAGTTTATCTGTGTTTAGCAGTCTTCGCCACATTCTATATAGCTTAATTTCTTAAACAATTTTGAGGATAACGAAGGGAAAAAATTACCTGCACACATTCCTTGGCCGAAATTAAAGTCTTATGGTTGCAGTATTCTGCAAAGGTGGTCGAGTGGTCTCAGGCATTGAACTTTCATTGCAATCTGCTATCATTGGCTAATAAGTTGGATTTTAAATCCTTGCCGGGTGCACTGATGATATTTTTATTTAGTTTTCCCATGTTAGATGGCTGTCTTAACACGCCACCACATTCATATAGCATCAAGCTTCCCAGTCTAGCTGAGTATCTTCTTGGAGTAATTAATTATCTGCTTGTTGATTGACCAGGAGGGCAAATTAATTTATTACACGCTAACCCCTTCAATATGGTGACTGTGAGAGAACCAGGACTATGTGTCGTATTTGCGGCCATCTATCTCGTAATCAAACTGAGAGACGGCAAACATGATGGGGAAAGAGTTACACATACTAATTTGTGTTGAAAATGTTCACATTTGTTCAATTGATTGATTAATTATCTCTCTTTGTTATTCAGTGGGTGTATATCTAATTAATTATTAAGTCACCCCTTCTTTGTTATGAGGGGTGATTTTCTCCCAACGACGTTATAATATTTTGTACAAACAAAAACTTTTTCGAGTTTTAAGGTTGTGACATTTGGGGAACTTTACGTAAAAACACAATGTAGTTGTGCTGGTAAGCGCCATTTATTGTCTCGAGTGTTAAAACTGAAGTACACAGTTTTAATTACATGGCTGTCGCGCTCTCCACGAAACTTGATATAATTACTATTTGGCGCTGTGATTTCTTGCAGGAAACTCTTCCATTATTATTAAATATTTTGGCAAAGTTTCAAAGTAAAGAAAAACCTCACATGCACCCTCATATCTCTAGTTTGGTGCAATAACTATCATTGTCAATCTAAGGGTGTTTTGGATTGTGATTGTTAGATCCTACAGCCTTTAAAAAGTTTCTATGTCCCTTAAAAATCATATCTATAATTTGTAAAAATGTGTACGGTAATTTTTATAATCACTTGCTTTGGTGGCCGCGTAGTTTAAGTCATCAATCTCGCAATAGACTTGACTGCTGGTGATGGTGGTATCGGGGTTCAAATTGAGTTTATCTGTCTTTCCCAGAAAAAGTGGGTACACTTCATCTAAATTCAACCTTTCTCGTCCAAAGCACATTTAACGTAATTGGTACATAATATGGTTATTAAGAAGCAGTGCTAAAAAAAATCAGAATTACGGTAATCGGTAAAGATTGTTTAGTGAGGAAATAAAATTAAGTTTTACATCAAATGTTGTCCTCTTAATTTCTTCGTAGAAGACAAACTAGCTTATTATTTAAGGCAAGCGTCTATATGAACGTGCTAGATCCCCAGTTAGCTTGTAGCTCCCAACATAGAAGGTTATTTGGCTTTGAGTTAAACTTTGGAAATCAATTGGTTTGGTTGTCGATTGATTATTTAATATATATACCTAATATATAGCAGGCCACGAACCAGCCCAGAGCGAAAGGTCCGATGCAAGTTTAAGCGTGGCGTAGTTTGGTATCTCGTGACATGACAAACTGTAATAATGGATGGGTAAGAACGCTAGAATCGTTACTGACGCCGAATATAATATATGACCAGTTTTAAATTCCCTGCCAACAAGAGAAGGTGCGATACAATACCAGGCCAGATGATTAATTACCCCCGTCGTCGTATTTCGGTAATTAGCCGAGACGTGGAGTTAAAAAGAAGCAACCACGGGAGATGAAATACATTACGTATAGTTCTATATCAGAAATATTTTCATTTTAATCAATACCAACCCAAAATTTTTAACAATCTATTTGTGAACTTCAACACGCACTTTAAGCATCGGCTTCATCATATCTTGTTATCTTGTATAAAGAGAAGGTCAGGGCTCATATCCCAGCCGGTCGGATCTAAGTGGTTTTTCTCTGAAGAATTCCCCCCTATTCTTCGATTATAATGCTACTACATTTTCTCTAAATTACACCTTCATCATCCCCATCCTAAAGTAAATATGTGGAAGCTCCGGACAGGCACTAATAAATATAAAATTAAAGGACTATTTTTTTTATCAGCGCGTCTTACTACCTGTTCAGGTTTTACGAATATATGATAATTATTCTAATTTGGGGGGGAGGGGGCGTAGATGAGGAAGGAAGCATTTTAAAGGTATTTTAGTAGCATTTGCGTGGAAAGAGAGCGGGAACCCGTTTAGGAAAAAAACATCATGAGTAGATCCAACCGGGATACGAACCCCGAACTCCCAGTCTTGAACAGGCCATTCTATCACGATAGTGATGCCTTAGTCCATTCGGCAACTGAAGTGGGTCGTAGGGCTAGTTTATGTAATCTGCGGAGAGCTAGGAGGGTTGGATTGGAGCCACTGAACGTTTCTGGTTGAAGTTAGGTCCAGATAGAGGAGGAACGATTGGGAATACCTTACCGCTCCGACCAACAGCCACAGATGGGTTCTTAAGGTGGGGATGGAAAGGAACGCGATGGAAAAACAGCGTTTTTGCAATTTTTATGGCAAAACTTTTTTGGCTTTAATAAAAATTGTATTGCTGCAGTACAAACATAGAGTTTAATTTTCTTTACATGTTTACATCAACAGTTCCTGAATATCAAACAAGAGCATAGTGGAATTAGATGAGAAACTTTTTAAATGAGGAGAAAAGGTTGTCATTAAATTCCAAAACACCCTTGACAGATTATTATTATTATTATTATTATTTAGTTATTTGTTTTTAATGTTACTTTTTATTCTTATTATTAACTTCTTTTTTATCTTGTAACTATTCGTCAGTATATAACATTATTTAGCCATTTTTTGTCTATTATTTTTTCTTGTGTAAATATATGTATTGTAAGGTATGTACGTGTGTACTTTTCAGTGCTGGCATGGTATAGGTCTTACGACTGTTGGCCAGCACTATAATAAAGGAAATTGAAATTGAAATTATTACTATTATTATTATTATTATTATTATTATTATTATTATTATTATTATTAGCACCACGTTTATTCGGGTTATATGCACTTACGCTAATGTGTAATGGTAGAGTGATTGTGAGATGAAATAAAGGACCTACAGTTTAACGTGGGATCCAAACCACGGTGGACAGCTGGAACTCCACACATTCACAAGTTGTGATTAATACAGGTCTTATCAGAGGTGAAGGAAAGATTTGGCAAATTCTTGATAGATATTCAAGAAATTTTGAGGTCATCATGTGAAGAAAATTAAATTCTATGTTTGTACTGGAGCAATATTTTATTTATTTGGGCAAAAAAAAAGTTTTGGCATGAAAACTACATAAACACTGACTTTTTCTCGCATCCTCCTCCATCTTATCTTAACGTACAGACAATTAAATATCAATCTGTAATAGTATAATAAGGGAATTTGAAATACACTGTAGCTGTGCACTTCAGTCGTGTAATAAATGTGATCACGACTCTCGAAATCAATTTTATTTTAAAATTGAGTTAGGATTAAATAGCCAGTCTATTTATTTGTTAGTTACGGCTATATCCGCAAGTAAATATCATAATATTTAAATTGGAAAATGACACCTGGACACGGGAATCAAACCAAAGCCAAGCCAAAGGTGACAGATTCAATTCCCGTGTTAAGGTGTAATTTTTCAATTTAAAAATTATGATATTCAGATGCGGATATAACCGTAATTAGCAAATATAATAGCTTGGCTATTTAAGCCATCATGAAAAGCGCTTTCATACAATTGTCGTTGTACTATTGGCAGCATAAAGTCTTACCAAGTCTAAGATGGCAGCGTTATCTGATATATCGTGATATTGATTTATCACTCATATGAATCTGACAATTTCCGCATGTCCATCACAGACTCTGCCTTAAAATATCAATGAATAATGACCCTAAACATGGGATGACTCCTGGATAGCTCAGTGGTAGATAATTTATATACTAAGCCAAAGGTTCGGTTCGGTGTTCATTTGTAATTTTTCGATGTACAGATTGTAAAGTTAGTTAAGTTAGGCTCTGATATAAAGATTAATAACAATATTGGATTAGAAATATATTTAACTTTAAATCTATATATATTACTATTAAAATCATAAGTTTCTACTGTATAATTTTAATCACAAAACATTTAATAGAGCGTATTTTAAAATACAGCATTTAAAAACATAGGTGTTTTTTCAATGGTGGCATTCCCCCACTTTTTCCAATTGCCACTACCCTCGCCGACTGAGTGGACTACGATGAATGGTAAGTTTATAAATAATCTCGCAGGAGGCACGGGTAGCGGCCACGCAAGACAAACTTGGAGGCATTACTTGTGTTTTATGATGGCTCCCATTCCTCGCCTGCTACGAGCTTACAGAGCATATATTGTACAACATAGGATAACAGGGGTAGGAATGTGGACGGGTCACGTGGCCAGTGGGGAGATTTTACAGTACACTTTAATGTTGGAACTGGTTGGTGGGAATTATCTGTCTAGCCCATGGAAGAAGGATAATGAGACAAGCAGTGGTTTACTTGCGTGAAAAAGACGATAAAGCTCTATAAAAGCAGCTCAGGAACAAGCACTCTCTTCGGTGTTCGGATGGTCTAACACGCTACTCTTGCAGTAGACTAGACTGCCGTTGACGGGGAGATCAAGGTTCGAATCTCGGTCAGGTGAGCTGAGGGTGGTTTTTTCCCAAATTCTCCCTCCTCCACACAATTGTGGGTACACTTACTCTAAATATAGCATGCCTAATCCATAAAAACACTAGCGTAACTAATACATTAGAGTACAACCCGAATGGGTAGTATGACGTGGTGCTAAAATAAAATAGCATGGTTGGTGTGTTGTTTATTTTGTTTGGTTATTTCAACAAAATATTCTCCCTGGTGTAAAACCGCTCAGCCATCAGAATGAGCTGAGCTGTTGAACAGCAGGGCTTTCACTTTTGTGGGTTGACTCAGGAATATCGTGGACTGGTGACTTTATAGCCTGATGTCTGGTGAGTTGGTTCAGAATCATCGTGGACTGGTGACTTTATAGCCTGCAGTCTGGTGAGTTGGTTCAGAATCGTCGGTGACTGGTGAATTTATAGCCTGCAGTCTAGTGAGTTGGCTCAGAATCATCGTTGACTGGTGACTTTATAGCCTGCAGTCTGGTGAGTTAGCTCATAATCATCGTGGACTGGTGACTATAGCCTGCAGTCTGGTGAGTTGGTTCAGAATCATCGTGGACTGGTGACTTTATAGCCTGCAGTCTGGTGAGCTGGCTCAGGATCATCGTGGAATGGTGACTTTATGGCCTGCAGTCTGGTGAGTTGGTTTCAGAATCATCGTGGACTGGTGACTTTATAGCCTGCAGTCTGGTGAGTTGGTTCAGAATCATCGTGGACTGGTGACTTTATAGCCTGAAGTCTGGTGAGTTTGCTCAGGATCATCGTGGACTGGTGACTTTATAGCCTGCAGTCTGGTGAGTTGGTTCAGGATCATTATTCACCAATTAATTCCACCACGCATGGGACTGTTTTTTCAGCGGCTGTGTCGCAACTTTGTTGCTGACGAGTCACATTGTGGAGGTTAAAGGGCTGTAGGTGTGCCCCAACCCCGTGAGCAGTAATGAATGTTTACTGGCGGCCAAATCTCGGGCTCCAATTTCCTTCCAGTGAGATCCCTTATCGGATAAACCCTCCCCATTTAGAACGTCTCCCTGTGGGGGTTGAGTCATCCCCTAGCAGATAAATTAAACAGGGATTGATATGACGGCCCCATTGCCTCGCTAGCTTGTTATTGGCATTCGCAGCATCCCCATCCTACATTTTCCCTCGACTTCTACCTGACCTCACTTGCTCTGTTTACTAAACAGGAACACACAAAGAGAACATAATAGAATATAAATATGATTACCATAATCACATGTAGGAAGCCAATTTTCCATTTACTACCCTTAACTGATCTTGTTTATGTATTTGCATGCTTTGCTTCTCTAATAGCTACATTGTACTGTACTGCACCCTTTTAAAGTATCTCCTTTTAATAATTATTAATAATTAATTAGTTCCAAAGTGAAACAAATTATATTATTAATTGCACAGTTCAAAATAAGATTATTCCTTGAGAGTTATTAATGGTTAATGATTACCTGAAACAGCGGCTTAATATATCATTGACAAGTTATCAAATACATCGGTATGAGGAAACTTAATTCCTCTGTTTCATTTTCACTCTTAAATAATGTTTTAATTTCAGAATGTAAAAACGAATTTAATCTTAATTGACTTTCCACTTACTAAAAGGGTTTTCGTAAAATTCTCCCTCATTACATGGCCATTGTTTTGCTTTTAAAAACCCAACTGTCAGTTAGTTGTGGTGTATCTTAAAACGTCCGTGTGCTTACGGCGGTTCTATTACTCGTCTGAGTTTGTCTAGGAAGAACAATTATATTTAATATAGGTATACTATTACTACTTGAGTCTTGCAGATGTAGTTGTTTCTATGCACTTTTTACTTTCACTTGACCTCTCGAAGATAGAAGTACTGTGAACGTACAAAAAAATTGAGATTTTGATGAGTGTAGACTTTCATGACCTCCTAAAACTGAAAAGTTGGTTTTCACGATACTACCTGTATGTCTGTCTGTCTATATCTTAGCAAAAAACCTAAACCATCTTACCCAAGTACCGTAATTTTACTGATCAAACTAAAATTTGGTGTCTAGTGTTTTCATAAGGTTCTCTCTGAAGATTTTTTTAAATTAGATATCTAACCCTAAAATTAAGACTAGCTGTTTACTGAAGAGAAAAGAATAGAAAAATCTATTTTCTCGAAATTAGCTCTAAGGAGTTTGATTGAATTGTTTATATAGGCACTGTCTAGATTTTAAATAAAATAACATCTATCATTTACCCGTGTAAATAACTTTTATAGTAATTTACATTCTGTAACAATGTATATTATTTCGTTTCATAAATCTTATGAGTTTTTAGTAAATATCTGTTATAACTGGTCGCCAGTTCATAGAGGATAGGAGCACACGCACATATTTAAATAATACGAGAGATGTTTTTCTAATATATTACTAATTAGTTTAATAACATGTAAATTCCAGTTAGGGATGAACAGCCGGTTCATGACTCAGCGTTCCCCCAAGGACAAACTGACTGACTAGTAGTACAGTAATATCCGATACGTCATCAGAGGATGTTGTTAAACTTTAGCCCTCTGCATGGTCCAAGATTATTGTAGAGTTAGGGTAGTTTACCCATAGAAAATCATCATGCATCAACTATCGTATTTTGTAAATAATTGTATATGATATACAGAAGCCATTTCTCAAGACTAGGAATGAGATTGTGAGCTAGGTGGCCGTATTAAGTTGCAACAATGCCAAGTTTCAACTATGCACGTCTCTATTTTTGCAAATTTTTAATTTTTAGTGCACATTCTATTTTAAATGTTGGTCACTTTTTTTGCTCCCAACATTTCTCTATTTTAAGATTAGAAAAAATGAAAGAATGTGTGATGCACCCTGCCATTTATTTATAATGACTGTGTAATCCAACGTTCAATATAACTTGAGAGACTAAGTAAGGTATACTCCATTCACGGTAGGAATTACTCTCTGAAAGGTCCTTTTTCCTATAAATATCCTACTATATAATAGCTTTCTGGTAGAGAAAAAGGCCTTTCAGAAAAAAATTCTTACCATGAACAGACTTTATTTGTAATTTTTAGATATTATTAAAGAAAGTACAAGTACTTTCACCTTCGTTTAAGCTATAGAAACAAAAATGTTATTGTAAGCCTGGATGTTATAGCTAGTTTTTTTTATTCAAGAGCTAACTATTTCAAGGATCTGTTCCCTCGTAAGTGTAATATAAATCACTAAAACAACAGTGACGTGCCTATCTAAGAATCTGTCTGATAAAATAAACACAACATCTGTAAATGTGTTGCTTGATGTGTTTAAACTGCTGTGTCGAGAGCTCTCTCTCTCTAGAAGTCAGCGTAGCGGGTGGTATTAATTGGAGCGCTCAGGGGAGTCTCCTAGCCTCTGGTCCATCTCAGCATCTTCCCCGACATCAAATTAACAAGGTTTCTCTCCTCGAATGAGTTTTTTTCATCTCAGCCTCATTCAACTCCACTTATTTATAAAAAAAATTGCTCTCAGGACTCTATCGGCCCTTTTTACTTTATTTTCTCTCTCGCTCTTTCATTTGCTCTTAGGAGTGAGGGAAATACCATTTTCAAGGGTCCTAATCGCACCACTCTCATGGAAATAGAGAGAGAGAAAAGATTTCGTTATCTTTATGACACTTTTTTGTTTTCTATAAAATTCAATTTAGTTTTATTGTGATGTAATTGTTTGTTCTAGCGAATGTGGGGATTCATTAGAAACAAATATAATTATATTTAGTTATATTATTGGTTGGAAACGGTGGATTTAGGGTGAAGGGCTCACCCCACTGTCCCAATGTTCATGGGTTCACCCACCCGATGTCAATGGATTTGTGTCTAGTAATAAAAACTCGTGGCACAGCTTACTTTGAAGGGGCAGTTTATCCGTGAATAACAGGCCGAATGTGGCAGGTAAAAGATCCTTGGAAGATATGTGATATAACTTTCTGGCAAAATTTGTTAACTCTTTCTCGCTGGCTCATAGAAACTCAGCGTGGAAATCAAAGAAAAACTATCGCCCTTTAAGAATTTAACTAGTGCATGTGCTTTATCCCAGATGGTGTGGGTGGGCGACACTAACCATCAGACGGACTGAGCGCATGCGCTGCTCCGGATGCATGGGAAACCCACCAAAACCAGCCTTTGGGCTGACTCATTATTAATATTATTATTATTTATTACTGAGCAAATGTTTACACTTTGTTTTTTTTACTATCCAATTATTCAACTAATGGGCTAGAAATGGGAAGGTAAACTAAGTGTACCTGTATTTTCTTGGGAACCATTAAGGATAAATAACCTTAGTACACCCACCAAGGTCTTGGATCCAGGAATATATGTCTGCATTTATTTTATTTATTTATAATATAAAATGCGCTTATATCCAATATAGGTTTTTATATACCAAGAAAGTTATTATTCAAATTATTGTATTCTTATTTATTTAATTAACTTACCTTGTAGACGCCATCTCTCCTTGTTTCAATGTGGATCCCAACAGTTTTTGTCTACAAAGTCTTGCATTTCCCACTAAACTCCCTATTAAATCCTAATATTGTGATTGTCTGTGGACGTAGCCTCGATTCACAGGCCCCTCTTTAATCACGTTTCGTAACGATAGCTATAAGAATCGATTTTTTGAAGATAATTGTATCTCAAGTTTAAAACCGGAATACGAGATTCGTTATGAGAGGAGATAATTGTCTTACAATAGCTTCGAAAGACAATCATCCATAAAATATCCCTTTTCCCAGTGTGGACGTCCCCATCCCTAGAAAATCATACTTAGGTGGGCTTATTTGATTTAATGTTATCAGATATATTTAATAACTTTCTAGCTTAGATTGAGAAATGAACCCCATCCTCCAATTGCTAAGGAGTTCGAGACAGATCTCACAGACCAGGGCTTGTCCCCGAATAAGACCTCAAATAATTGAGTGTTTTTATGTAAAAATAAATGGCACCGAACTCCATACGGACTTTCTCACTTCAATGTTTAAAAATTGAGATATTTATTCAAAAATCATAATATATGTGAGATGAAATAATATACACTAGCAAACCCGAGCAAAAATTTCGTTAAATTTACGTTAAACTTTTTTGACTCCCGGATTTTAATTTTATGATTTTCTTTTTAAATAATTAAAGTCCTTACTAGTATATTCGGACAGAAAAAATTGATATTTGGTCCACCTATTAAAATTTTTACTAACTTTTAAAATTGTTGACATTTTACTAGGGATTGCACATCTTATGTTTATCACATTTTATTAAATTCCTCATTTATATATTTAGACCAATAAAAAAGTTAAATACTGAATAATGAGTCTAAAATAATAGAGATAGATCATTGTTGTACAAACATTTCCCCTAAGAGGTTAAAGAAAAAATAACATAAACTTTTTGAGAGACTTACTTATCTACTTACTCTATGAAATTAGAGAATTATTGCCTTAAAATTAATGTATTATCTCTGTACAACTAAAGCTCACAACATTGTATTAATATTATATTTGCCAGTATCTCAGAAACTATTGGTTTTATAAATCTTTATTTCAGATAAAAGTTTTTAATTTTTAATAGTGCTACAATTTTGCGAAGCTAGGTTACTATCTTATATAGTTGAGGAGATAAGGAAATTTCCACCTCTGTAGTACGCTAAATTCATTTTCATAAGAAAATGAAACTAGCCATTTTGTTTATAATCTTAATCAAAATCGTTAGAGCCGATTTTGAGAAAATCGATTTTTCTCTTTTCGCACTTTACTAAACTACTTTTAATTTTAGGGTTAAACCGACACACATACAGTCGTCATTTCAAAAACCACTTTTTATTGTTCGGCGGGTCATGAAACGTCTATATCCATCAACATCTTGGGTTAGTTTCTTATCACAGTCGAAATACCTGACCTTTAGTATTCGAAAAATTAATATATAAATATATTTGCGTTTATCTTTAAAATTATTGGTTTTATAAAAATATGCTTAGAATAAAATAGTTGTATTATAAATAGACCTACATATTTTCAACTATAAGTAATTTCATATTTAAAATAGTTTCTAGATGTGATAAAAAATGTGAGTTTACGCATCAGAACAGAACCCTTAAAGTCATTTTGCCAAAAAAATAGAGTATTCATTTTGTTTATAATATTAATAAATGCTTAGGAATTAAATTTTATCAAAATCGTTAGAGCCGATTTTAAGAAAATCGATTTCTTCTCTCTTTACTCTCCAGTAAAATACCCTTAATTTTAGGGTTATATATTCAATTACAAGAATCCCTCGGGTCAACCCTATGAAAACCCTAGATATCAAGTTTTAGCCCGATCATTAAAATAGTTTAGACTCTAGCTGGAGGTACAGAGAAACAGATAGACGGAAAGATAAACAAATGCAAATCCAAAAACAATTTTTTCGGATTAAGGGGGTCATGAAACGTCAAAATTCATCAAAATCTCGAGTTCGATATGTTTTGATGATCACTGTACTTTCTCTACCTGTAAGATAGCAAGAAAGTAAAAAGACACGATACAACTTTAAAAATACCTGAAGGGTGGGTGAGAGAATTTAACAGTTGGTTTGTGTAGTAGGTTAAGTTAATAAGTATCTTGTATTTTGATAGAGGCATATGTTTGTAAGAGCATTGTCAACATTTAAAATAAATAGGTAGATGTCACATTTCTTAATTTAAAAGTGATTGCAACAAAGAATTCAATAATGGCATTATTTTAAAATTTGATGAAAAAAAGTTACAATTTCACTTTTTGTTATATGATTACTGTTAAATAAATTATTGTGAGTAATGTTAGATGAGTACAATATAAAATCGGTATCAGAGTACAATAGGTGTCGGAATATAATATTTCAATTAATGTATTACTGTCATTTTGAAACAGTCAAAATATGTTATTTTTTAGCACTACGTCTTTTTACTCATTCGGGCTATACGCTTATGTACTAATTACTCTAATGAGCTAGGGAGGTGGATGGTTGAATCTAGAGAAAGCCTACCCGCATTTGTGTGGAGAGATAGTGGAAAAACTTTTTGAGTAAAACCACCATAACTACACCGTACTAGGATCGAACCATGATCTCCCCTTCATTGGAAGTCTAGTCTATTGTGAGAGTGATGCCTTGGACCATGTTGCCACCAAAGTGGACCAATCGAAATAGAAGCTTCCACCAACAAGACGTCACGTCCAGATGTATTGTTTGTTCCACCGTGTTGGATGTTTAGCTACGTTTAGAAGCTATCTTAATTAGGTGAGCAGTGGAGTGATTTATTTAATGGTAAAGGAAATGTACCTGCACTCGCCTGAATGAGAGAGAAAAGGGAATACTTTCTTGGGTGTAATAGCCGCACCTCCACAACATACTACGTCATGAATAAGACCCTAAACCCCCGATAACGTGGTATGCGCACACCAAACACATGACTGGTTACGTGGTCCCTCAGAGTGTTGAGTTGATTAACAATGGCAGCAGTTGCTACACCCGATATCACCAGTGAGGAAACTGCAGGAGTCTTATGGGGACATTTTTTTTTATCTGTCCTCGCTTTGTTAACTGTTGCCAAATCTACTTTCTCAGCTATGTCAGAAGATGGTGTGCTGGGGTAAGAAGTAGCTACTGGCAACATTGATGAAGCAGCATTGTTAAATGTGTCTTTATTTGAGGGAAGATCGACTACACGAAAACAAGAGAATGACAACATTGTTTCCCAATGGTAGACATGCAGTTACCTCAGAGATGATATCCAGAGTAGAGGATCTCTAACTAATCACAGGGTACCGGGTTGTATTATCAGCATTTACTGACTGTTAAAGCGACTGTTTAGAGTCTTGTTGTTGTATTTACCTAAGAGCTATAAGGCTTGTAAAGAAATCAAGTAAAGCCCTCCTTACTTTGTTCAAACAGTGGCCCGTGTGCTTACAAAGCTGCGGTCCAACTTGTCTGAACCCCTCTCTCCTCTTCCACGCCACTCTTCCCGCCTAGTCACAAGTCTTGTTTCCTTCCCCTGCTGTGCTCCATGTCTTCCGGTTCCGGCCCCCTGACTACCAGCGCTCTACACGATGCTCTAATGAACTACAATGCTACATAATAAGAGCAAGCCCCGAGCAGTACAGGCCACGTTAATATCTCCCTTAGACAACGAGAATATCTCCTTTAAACAACAATATTATACCTCCCAAAACAGCGTTAATATACCTCGTAGACAAAGTTAATATCTTGCCTAGCAACGTCAATGTTTCACTAGGTAACGTTAGTATATTCTATAGACACCGTTAGTATATCCTATATACACCGTTAGTATATTCGACAGACACCATTGGTATCTACTACAGACACCGTTAGTATCTCATATAGACACCGTTAGTATATCTTACAGACACCGTTAGTATATCCTACAGACACCGTTAGTATATCCTACAGACACCGTTAGTATCTCATATAGACACCGTTGGTATCTACTACCGACACCGTTAGTATCTCATATAGACACCGTTAGTATATCCTACAGACACCGTTGGTATCTACTACCGACACCGTTAGTATCTCATATAGACGCAATTAGTATCGTTCCCAGATAACGTTAAATAACTAAGAGAGTAAAGTTCTGTATTAACTTGACTCTTTGACAGTTGGTCTGTTTGTCTGTCCATCTGTTTGTTCTATAACAACTCTCAAATGCGTGGACCAATCTCAACGAAATTATGCAGGGACATTTTTCAAACCTAGGTTGAACTATGTATGTGTACATGGTATTTTATTCTGGTTAGCTGTACCAATATGGCAGCTGCTCAAAAGGATTTTATGTGTAATAGCTCATCACAAGTGATTTTAATTTTTAACTCTAAGCTCGATTGAGTACCTACGGCATATTTTATTGATATACATTTGCAAGGCTGACGTCTTAAACTACGTGAACATGGTTATTATCTATGGATATAATGAACTATTTACTTTGTGTCTAACTTGATAACCAAGTAAAAATATCTACTTCAAATCCTAGATGAAATAATTATAGTAGATATTTATATTTGAAAGGCAAAAAGAAATATTAGGATATAGGTCTATTTAAACTTGAAATCCAAAGATAAATCTTATTTAATAAAATGAAGAGTATTTATATCCATCATGAGAGTTGCGCAATATTTTCTTCACCTAGAGGTCAGAAATTTAAATATTAGTAGCCCCTGTTCACGAACATGTGCCCCTAAAAGCCAGAATTTTAAAATTTAGATTAGAATATTTGTAATCAACTAAAAATCGAAAATAAATAAAAATTATAAACACCGCGAGAAAGACTTAGTACATTTAATAACATTTGTAATGTAGTTTGGTTGCCATGGAGCGTATACAATAAGTGTTTGGTATATATAACAAACTTTTATTCTCATGGCATTATGTTATTAAATTATTATTAATTTGTTAAATTTGGTGACTTATTTCTAATGCATTGATGTATTCATAGTTTTTTTACCTGCAAGTATTTTTACCGTTTACCCAATTTACATTTTTACCCCTTACCCTATTTTCAGCTTTACACGTCTTTATACTCTTTAGCCTTTATGCCACACACCTTTTATAACCTATGCCCTTTATACCCTTTTAACCCTTAAATATTTTTCCGGGGGTAGCCGGAGAATTAATGTAAAATAGGGTAAAAAGAAAAAAATGGCCAAAAATGTAAAAATTTTAGAAGTAAAACAAATAAAAAAGAGCATTAAGACCAAGAAAGCAAAAATTACAAAAATGTCAAAAAGTACAAAAAGGGCACAATTGAGCAAATATGGTAAAAAGGTCATAAAGTAAAATTAATTATAAAAATTAAAAAAGATATAGAGGTTAAAAGGAATAAAATAAATTTAAAAAGTTAAAAAATTAAAAGCCACAAAAGGATTAAAAAAGGAAAAAGGGTAAAAAGGTTGACGGGGTATAAAGCGCCAACGGGATAAAAAGGGTAGAGGGTATGAATAGTATAGTGGATAAAGTGTTTAGGCTGAAAAGTAAATCTAATCAAAAAGACCAATAGGCCCAAAGAGTCAAAAATTTAAAAAAGGGCAAAAAGTAAATCATAAAAAATAAAAAGCTGTATAAGTATTAATATTAGTAACAGAAATAAAAAGGATTAAAGCTGCAAAAGAGGAAAATGGGGTGAAAAAAGAAATAAAGAATAAAAGGTTAGCGGGGTAAAAAACGTAAATGGGGTGCAAAGTGTAAAGAGGGTAAAATTGGTAAATAAGGCAACAAGGTAAAAAAGGACAACAAGGTTATTACTTTAGGGTAAACAGGGTAAAAAGTGTATACGATAAAAAAAGAGTGTAAAGCAGAAAGGATTTAGGATTTAGCAAAAATGGTTAAAAGTAAATCTATTCAGAAAGAGCAATAGGAACAAAGGGGCAAAAATATCCAAAAATGACCAAAATGTCAAAAAGATAAAAAAAGGGGCACAATTGAGAAAATATTTTTAAAAAGGCAAAAGGTAAATCATAAAAAAAAGCTAATAGTGGTAGAAGAAATAAAAAATGTCAAAAGTTACAAAGCTGCAAAAGGGCAAAAAGAGGTAAAAAAGGGAAAGAAAGGGTAAAAGCTTAATGAGGTAAAAAAAGCGTAAATGGGGTGGACTGGTTAAAGAGGGTAAAAAGAGTAAATAGGGCAGTAAGGGAATAAAAGGTAGAAAGGTTATATTTTAAGAAAATAGGGTAAAAAGGTTAAAACGGTGGAAAAAGGTCATAATGGGCATAATACCTTTTGATTGGATTTAATTAAAACCTCTTACCTACCAATTTTATTTATGCTACGACTCTTCTTTCCTTTTTATTAGCACCAACAGGCAAGAGTTCAAAGAATTATGTATAAAGAAGTTATAACTTAATCTTCCAAAGAAATGTCAGCTTTAAAAACATGTTTAAAATATATCTCTATTTTGACATTGTGTTTTGGTAAGCCTACGTGTTTTATCACAATTTAAACATTTATTTACAATTTTGTTAATATTACCTCTGGTTAATTTTGTATACTAAAAATAACAAAGATACTTTATATATTCCCCGTGCGAAAACGGGTACATAATCTATTAGATAGCATAATTCCTAACATGATGTAGTAATAATTTTTGGACCTGCCTTGTTGGCTACATGGTCTAAGGCGTCACTCTTAGGCTAGACTGCCGATGACAGGGAGGGAGATATAGGTTCGAATCCTAGTCGGGTGTACTGAGGGTGGTTTTCCAAAAGGGCTCTCCACTCTACCTCCACGCAAATGTGGGTACACTTTATTTATATTCAACCGTCCTAACGCCTAGCTCATTAACGTGATTAGTACAAATATGAGAAACCTAAATAAGTATCTAATATAATTCTCCTGCATAGATTATCATTCTCTAATAAAGATGGACATACATCTACGCTAGAGTATTTCACAGCCTTCAAACTTGTTTATTTAGAGTATTTAGATGATGTTTACTTTCTAAGCACTGTGAAGATAAAATTTAACAGACTTAACCTATAGTGACGTTTCTATTGTCCAGTAATAGTTAATAATAAAGACTTAACAAACAAGAAACACAATTAATTTGAAATTAATAAGATAATTAAAACGTTTGATATGTATTTTAAATAGATTTTTTTTTTAAATTAAACCTAGTTACGGAAATTGAACTCTGTACTCTTTGACTAGCACACTGATGTTTTATTTGTACAAATGGCGACATAAATGTCAACTCTGAATCACCGGAATCTGTGCTTTTGACATATCTAGGTAGGCGACAACCTCACGCAACTATCAAAATCGATCTTAAACTACACGCGAAGAATGTCTCTTAAGTACGGGATGCATCTCGGATAGCCCAGTGGTAGAGCATTGTTGCGCTAAACCAAAGGTACAGGGGTTATTTAAAAATATACTTAAATTATTTTTGTTGACAGCTGTTATCGGTTACCAGTGATAATTAATTTCCACCAAACATTTGTCCGATAAAAGATGAAGACAGCTTAAAATGTAGAAAATCTGTTATAGTTTAACACACGTTAAGATTTGGAGTTTGGGTCCGTTTAGATTTGTCTTATATACTATCTTGTGCAACACGATATCTTGCTCCTACCCATGTATTTGTGAAATCAACTATCTTGCTGCTATCCGAGTATGTGTGGAACCGGATAACTTGATGCTATCTCGTACTGGTGGAATCAGTTACCTTGCCTTTACTCGTGTACTTGCGGAACCAGACACCGCATTCCTACCTACGTATTTGTGGAATCAGATATCTTGCTCCTACCCACATATCTGTGGAACTAGAGATCTTGCTCCCATCCACGTATTTGGGGAACTAGGTACCTTGTTCAACCCTTAGTCCACTGAATAATATCTTCATCA
This sequence comes from Timema shepardi, assembly GCA_902151425.1. Classification (NCBI taxonomy): domain Eukaryota; kingdom Metazoa; phylum Arthropoda; class Insecta; order Phasmatodea; family Timematidae; genus Timema; species Timema shepardi. Next base: position 86,033 of record CABFVX010002176.1, on the reverse strand, counting down.
CTAAGCCGAGTCCTGTATAGCAGAGTGGATACGTAAAGATCGGTAAATATTCTCAACACAACTCCTAGTGAGGTGACTTGGTCGTTAGAGAATCAAGTTAAGTCGATATTTGGCAGAACTGCATGTATCTCTCACATCGACACAGCTGTTAGTGGGTGAAGGGAGGGAGCGTCATCAGGGAACCAGGTTGTTGGTAAGATGGCAGCACTGCATTCATTTCTGAACTACTCCCAGTGAGTTGCTAGATGCAAGTTTAGTTTATCTAATCAAACATACACTGTCCAAGGCTACTAGTCAAGCAAGTTGCTGTGTGTTTCCAGAGTACTTCTCGTTGTACAGTCCCAGGACTTTTCCCACCAAGCTAAGTCACTCCTAGCAATTAATCAGCTTTTAACTGTGTTTCCAGAGTACCTCACGTTTTACAGTCCCAGGACTTTCCCCACCAAGCCAAGTCACTCCAGAGTTATTAATCAAGTTTTTAACTGTTTCCAGAGTATCTCACGTTGTACAGTCCCAGGAATTTCCCCACCAAGTCACTCCAAAGTTATTAATCAAGCCTTTAAATGTGTTTTAAGAGTACCTCACGTTGTACAGTCCCAGGACTATCCCCACCAAGCCAAGTCACTCCAGAGTTATTAATCAAGCATGTAACTGTGTTTTCAGAGTACCTCACGTTGTACAGTCCCAGGACTATCCTCACCAAGCCAAGTCACTCCATAGTTATTAATCAAGCATGTAACTGTGTTTTCAGAGTACCTCATGTCGGGAAGTCCCAGGACTTACCCCACCAAGCCGCCCAAGTCCCCTGCAGGGGTCAACAAGGATTTCTTGCAGCCTGACAATATCACCAGCTCCAAGAGTAACACCATCAGCAGCCAGCACAGGTAAGTAGCCTTGGTCTATTAAACACTCGATTAGAGCTCCTTTGGTTTCTTATCTAAAGAACAAATGAGGGCGTTTGGTTATATTATGTTGATATAAAATAAAAATAAGTATTTTATTAATAAGTCAAACTCGGTAATTTTAGAATAAAATCTTCCAATAATTCCTCTTTGACACTTCAACCATATTTTCAACTCAATCTAAATATAAGTTTGAGCAAAGTGCCTCCACAACCGTAATTCACCCGTTCTCAAGCAAGGAGACTCACATGCATAATCCACGCGTTGTTTTCGAGCAAGGTATCTCCACAACAATATCTCACGGGTTTTTCTCGAGCAAGGAAACTCAACAACAATAACCCACGCGTTGTTCTCGAGAAAGGAAGCTCCACAACAATAACCCACGCGTTGTTCTCGAGAAAGGAAGCTCCACAACAATAACCTGCGTGTTGTTCTCAAGCAAGGAAGCTCCACAATAATAACCCACGCGTTGTTCTCGAGAAAGGAAGCTCCACAACAATAACCCACGCGTTGTTCTCAAGCAAGGAAGCTCCACAACAATAACCCACGCGATGTTCTCGAGAAAGGAATCTCCACAACAATAACCTACGTGTTGTTCTCAAGCAAGGAAGCTCCACAACAATAACCCACGTGTTGTTCTCGAGCAAGGAAGCTCCACAACAATAACCCACGTGTTGTTCTCGAGCAAGGAGGCTCCACGACAATAACTCACGCGTTGTTCTAGAGCAAGGAAACTCAACAACAATAACCCACCCGTTGTTCTCGAGCAAGGAGGCTCCACAACAATAACCCACGCGTTGTTCTAGAGCAAGGAGGCTCCACAACAATAACTCACGTGTTGTTCTAGAGCTAGGTTATTACACAAAAATATCTCACGTGTTGTTCTAGAGCAAGGAGAGTAGCCAACTCTTCCAGCCCAACGCATATTTCATAATATTTTCATTGCGAGCCGGGGGGGAAGAATGCTTTGTGGCTCTTATTAAATAATTATCTGTATAAATAAGTTCAAAAGTAGCTGTAATTCTGTCTTCAAATATTGACCCCGAGGGGTTGGAACTACAAAGGGATTAAGTAAGCAGGACATAGTAAAGGGTTGTACACGAAAAGCGGGTAAATGGGGGATGAAAAAACATTTACTGTGGCCGAATGAGAGAGCGCGTTAAAACGTTTTGTATTAGTTTCTTAGCGTTTAAACTTTTCTATGGGTAGTTTTGTAGAGTTCAAAGGAAGGTGTGTGCCCTGGGCTTTGTTTACACTTTATCATATAAGTGCACATTCTAGGAACTAGCACACTCTATACATGTGTACGTAGTATGAATTAGCATATTTATGCCTAAATCCCACTCTACACAATACTTTTCAGAAACACTGCTTCAAATCCCGCCCTGTCCTCACAGAAAACAATAAGAATAATCCCATGTAATATTTAAGTGTAATCCCAGATGCCAGGCACTCACAACTAACACTTAAAATAAAATTCATGTAATAGCCATATAAACCTAAAATTAAAACAAGTGTCTTCTAGCTACACCCAAATCAATAAAAGTATTTACGAGCTACACACCTACACTAACACAAGTATTTACTGGCTACACACCCACACTAACACAAGTATTTACTGGCTACACACCCACACTAACACAAGTAATTACTAGCTACACACCTACACTAACACAAGCATTTACTGGTTACACACCTACACTAACACAAGTATTTACTAGATATACACACACACTAACACAAATATTTACTGGTTACACACCTACACTAACACAAGTATTTACTAGATACACACCCACACTAACAAAAGTATTTACTAGCTACACACCCACACTAACAAAAGTATTTACTGGTTACACACCTACATTAACACGAGTACTTACTAGCTACACACACTAACACAAGTATTTACTGGTTACACACCTACACTAACACAAGTATTTACTAGATACACACCCACACTAACACAAGTATTTACTAGCTACACACCCACACTAACACAAGTATTTACTAGCTACACACCCACACTAACACAAGTATTTACTGGCTACACACCCACACTAACACAAGTATTTACTAGCTACACACCCACACTAACACAAGTATTTACTGGCTACACACCCACACTAACACAAGTATTTACTGGCTACACACCCACACTAACACAAGTATTTACTAGCTACACACCCACACTAACACAAGTATTTACTGGCTACACACCCACACTAACACAAGTATTTACTGGCTACACACCCACACTAACACAAGTATTTACTGGCTACACACCTACACTAACACAAGTATTTACTAGCTACACACCCACACTAACACAAGTATTTACTGGCTACACACCCACACTAACACAAGTATTTACTAGCTACACACCCACACTAACACAAGTATTTACTGGCTACACACCCACACTAACACAAGTATTTACTGGCTACACACCCACACTAACACAAGTATTTACTGGCTACACACCTACACTAACACAAGTATTTACTAGCTACACACCCACACTAACACAAGTATTTACTGGCTACACACCCACACTAACACAAGTATTTACTAGCTACACACCCACACTAACACAAGTATTTACTGGCTACACACCCACACTAACACAAGTATTTACTAGCTACACACCCACACTAACACAAGTATTTACTGGCTACACACCCACACTAACACAAGTATTTACTGGCTACACACCCACACTAACACAAGTATTTACTGGCTACACACCCACACTAACACAAGTATTTACTGGCTACACACCCACACTAACACAAGTATTTACTAGCTACACACCCACACTAACACAAGTATTTACTGGCTACACACCCACACTAACACAAGTATTTACTGGCTACACACCCACACTAACACAAGTATTTACTGGCTACACACCCACACTAACACAAGTATTTACTGGCTACACACCCACACTAACACAAGTATTTACTGGCTACACACCCACACTAACACAAGTATTTACTAGCTACACACCCACACTAACACAAGTATTTACTGGCTACACACCCACACTAACACAAGTATTTACTAGCTACACACCCACACTAACACAAGTATTTACTGGCTACACACCCACACTAACACAAGTATTTACTAGATACACACCCACACTAACACAAGTATTTACTAGCTACACACCCACACTAACACAAGTATTTACTAGCTACACACCCACACTAACACAAGTATTTACTGGCTACACACCCACACTAACACAAGTATTTACTAGCTACACACCCACACTAACACAAGTATTTACTGGCTACACACCCACACTTACACAAGTATTTACTGGCTACACACCCACACTTACACAAGTATTTACTAGCTACACACCCACACTAACACAAGTATTTACTAGCTACACACACACACTGACACAATTATTTACTAGCTACACACCCACACTAACACAAGTATTTACTAGCTACACACCCACACTAACACAAGTATTTACTAGCTACATACCAACACTTACACTCAGTAGGATATTCTTGTAAAAATCTTGGGCTGGACTAGAAGTAAGCTCTCTAAGCTCTGCGACGGAGCTACTTTAAATAGAATCATGGTCTATGAAATTTCACTCTTAAAATCATTCTGATATAATCTCATCCAATGAGTGATCATATCGCTCACATGTAGTTATTAAGGGGGGTTAGTTCTGTTTGAAGGGTCCGTAGCTCGTGTCCGGTGTAAATCATCGAAGGGGTCACGCAACACGACGTATCTACCCTCTCTATCTTGGTATTTATAAAGTAGTTCCGTGCGCAATAGGCATCCACTGACTGGCCGCTATGCGCAACCACAGTATGTCTCCTGGTTCACGTCTTGCGTGTGTATGTGTGTATGTGAGAGAGAGGCGAATGTTATCTTGCCAAGGCCGTGGTCACGCGCGACCAAGTCAAGAATGTAACCCTTGGGTTCTTGGTGATCCCCCTTCATGTAAAAGCTAGGACTGGTACTACTCCTGTTATGGACCCCTGATACTTCTATCACAGCTTGTTACCATATCCTGAGACCTCAGCCGTAGTGATGATGGTGTATAAAACAGGCGTCTTGTCAATCTTGAGGCCCGAGCCTTGATTTTGTGTGGCCCGTGAACCATTTAATATCCCGGCATTCAATGCAGCACGATTATTCCTTTTATAAACGTTAAAGAAATACACAATTTGGGTTCGGAAATTGAAAATTTAGCAGTATTTAGCAGGTGAGGTTGGTGTACCACATTTTTATCCTTTACCCACCAAAGATCGATTCCCAATAATGGTTCAATGTGCGCACCAAATGTGTACAATGTTTGGCAGCCTAAGAATGTATGAACAGTGTTTTTTTTTATGAAAAGGAATAAACAGCCGAGATATAGTGGCTTATGTACACGCATTCATCATCAATTATGAAAATGACTTTGACACAAGATTTAAATTTTAATAAATTGAAAAATGACGTATGAATACGGGAATAGAACTCGAAACCTTTGCTTTCGTGCACCATTGCTCTACCACTGTACATGTATCGTCTCGTGATCGGGTTCATTCCTCACTCATATCTTAAGACAAGGTATTTTATTTAAAGCTACCTATGACTCACATTATTGAAGCAAATAAAAGCTTTCAAAGTTCTGGACGTAAGATCATTTAAGTAAAAAAAAACCTCAGTACACCCAACCGGATTCAAACAATGATTTAATCTTCATCGGCAGTGTAGTCCAACGTGAGAGTGACGCTTTAGAACATTCTTTTTATTAGGCCTAATAATAATGATGTTTAAATGTGATTTTCTTTACTTAAGATACTGACTTTTTTATTATATAATGCGACCCCCACATTACTTTCAATTTTCAACGAAACCCTTATGATCAAACAAGTTTAACACGCCTGGTAAGGATGGTGAGCGACAAACCTCTGAGAGATTCAACTCCCCCTGTTGTTTACACCCCGCCTTGCAGCTATTCACATGCTTGAGGAGTGAACAGAGGTAGGAGTTATTTCATGCTCTGCTGCTAGTGAGGGAGGTATCTCCTGATATGAAGTTGTTTATACTCCAAAATCTGTTTCTTGATATTTCAGCTAGAGACTCACGTGGTTTAAAAGTGCAACATTAAACTTTTTTTTTATCAAGCTAATTCCTGTTAACTTTTACTCCCCATTGTATCTCAAATATTTATGTTTCAAATTGTAGCAAGTCCCTTGGCTCCAGGAACAAAGCCCTGGCTCGTAGAGACCAATACACGTCCTCTGTGTGTGTGTGTGTGTGTGTGTGTGTGTGTGTGTGTGTGTGTGTGTGTGTGGGTGGGTGTGGAAAGGGGTTGTTTGGAGGGGCTTCTACTAATTCTTTGCTCCCCCACCTCTACCATCGGGGGATATTGCTTTCTATACTACTTGATAAATAATGAGGAGCCCCGCCATTTGTTGCCGCTACTAATATCGTCCAGCTATGAATTTGGGTGTGTATTACACACTGGCGCTCTCCTCTAGAGCATGGTAGCAGATGGAACTAACAGAACGTACATTCGTACACCCGCCCGTTCTAAAACAGGAATGTCCAAGGTTTGAGGAGTCTTCTCCATTATGTTCTGAAACAGGGGCGTCCAATGATGCAAGGATTATTTTATTACCTGTTCTGAAACAGCGATGTACAGGCTGGTAAGATTATTCTCAAGATGTATCTGAAAAAGGTCGTCCAAGGTGATAGAATTATTATCTCGCCTTTTCTGAAATAGATGCGTCCAGGGTGAGATGATTATTTTATTCCGTGTTCTGACAAAAGGGTGACCAATGTGGGAGAATCACTATTTTCCTGAAACAGGAAGGTCCAAGGTGAGATGATTATTTTATCACCTCTTCTGAAACAAGGGTGTACAATTTGGGAGGATCACTCTCCAGAATTTTTTAAACAGGATCGTCCAAGGTTGGAGGATTTATCTCCGGTCTGTCCTGAAACAGGAACGTCCAAATTGAAAATATTAAATCACAACCTTTCCTGAATAAGGGGATCCAATGATTCTAGAATTATTTTATCGCCTGTTCTGAAACAAGGATGACCAATATGGTTGGATTACTTTCCAGATTTTTCTGTAACAGAAGCGTTCAAGATGGGAAGATTACTCTCTCACCCATTCTGAAATAGGGGCGTCCAACGTCATTGGACGTTACAGTAAAGTCAGACATAAGAACCATCTTTATTCTATTTCTGGAGCCAAATTGTCTAGTGATAAACAATAATAGGCCTCCTACCCGATTTATTATACTAGCATGCTACTTGCCTCTCCCAAGACACGTTATAGCTGTCCTTCAAGAATTTACATAACCTGTCCAACTCTTCATTAAAGTAATATTTCAAGTTTATAGAGTGTGGGGGAGAAAGCAGTTAACTTTGATCATGGATCATCTAGGTAGCTCATTTGGTAGAGCAACACCGTGTCAAATCAAAGGTTTAAGAGATTGTATACCTCTAGAACATAGTTTTTCAAATATATAATTTGAGTCGGTCATAAGTTCTCAGATTGTTAAATAATACCATTGAGAGGTTTGCTAGGAAACGTGGCCTTAGAACAAATACTGGCTAAGATTCACACGGAAATCGTATCTATCTGACAAACATTGCGCGGGCAATCTGTAAAAGGGGTGGGGGATTCTCCTCCCCCAAGAATTCCTTTTCATTGGACCCTTTCTTTGTTCGACCCCCCTCCTACCCCATGCTATTCCGGGAATGTTTCACAGTCTCAGTCTGGTTCATTGCCTGACTGGATACAGCGTAACTTTAGGCTCACTGTAATCAAATTTCCTGCGACTAGTAACTTGTTTTATAATTAGGAGCTTACCAATTGGAGAAGGGAGGTGTAAGGGTGTCGTGGCGGGAGGAGGGGGAGTAAGAGATATCGTGCAGCAAAATCTTTGTCTGCAATGAATACTGGATAAATTGAGAGTGTGTTTAAGTTTGTCAATATGAACAATATTTCTTACGAGAAGAAGAATTTATGTAAGGAAAATATCACATAATATTGAGGATACTTTGTGTTCAACTATCCAAAGGGAGCTGGCATGAAGTCCACTCTCATCCAAGCTTGTATGAACCATATTGGATACACCATCTTCAGGGAGCTCTACTAGAACATTCCTAGTTGCTTGGTTCAAAGTCCACTCTCATCCAAGCTTGTATGAACCATAGTGGATACAACATCTTCAGGGAGCTCTACTAGAACATTCCTAGTTGCCTGGTTCAAAGTATACTCTCAACCAAGCTTGTATGAGCCGTATTGGATATGCCAGCTTCAGCGAGCTTGACTAGAACATTCCTAGTTGCTTGGTTCAAAGTCCACTCTCATCCAAGCTTGTATGAACCATAGTGGATACAACATCTTCAGGGAGCTCTACTAGAACATTCCTAGTTGCCTGGTTCAAAGTATACTCTCAACCAAGCTTGTATGAGCCGTATTGGATATGCCAGCTTCAGCGAGCTTGACTAGAACATTCCTAGTTGCTTGGTTCAAAGTCCACTCTCATCCAAGCTTGTATGAACCATAGTGGATACAACATCTTCAGGGAGCTCTACTAGAACATTCCTAGTTGCCTGGTTCAAAGTATACTCTCAACCAAGCTTGTATGAGCCGTATTGGATATGCCAGCTTCAGCGAGCTTGACTAGAAAGGGTGATAGAGGGGTGTGGGGGGAAGATAGTAAGGGTGGTGGAAACTTTGGTAAGGTCTGGAGAGGGGTGGAGGAGAGTGGTTTTATAATTGAGTTTCTGGGTGAGAAGCAGACAAAGTTTCTGGACACGTGTTTCCGGTAAAGTTTCGACCAGTCTCTGGAAGGCAATAATGGTTGGTTGGTCGCGAGGTAAACATGTGCTAGTCCGGCTATCGTCCGTCACTCCCTCACCCCCTTCCCCCTACCCTCTGTTCCAATCTCACATGGTACATCTCAATGAGAGGAGCTTTGAGAGGATCCTGGTCAGGGTCTTGGGCTGTCTTGGATGCTACATTACTTAGCACTGTCTAGACTGTTATATAACCTAGCATGGTCCCTGATGTTATATAGCTTAGCACTGTCTATACTGTTATATAACCTAGCATGGTCCCTGATGCTATATAGCTTAGCACTGTCTAGACTGTTATATAACCTAGCATGGTCCCTGATGTTATATAGCTTAGCACTGTCTAGACTGTTATATAACCTAGCATGGTCCCTGATGTTATATAGCTTAGCACTGTCTAGACTGTTATATAACCTAGCATGGTCCCTGATGTTATATAGCTTAGCACTGTCTAGACTGTTATATAACCTAGCATGGTCCCTGATGTTATATAGCTTAGCACTGTCTAGACTGTTATATAACCTAGCATGGTCCCTGATGTTATATAGCTTAGCACTGTCTAGACTGTTATATAACCTAGCATGGTCCCTGATGTTATATAGCTTAGCACTGTCTAGACTGTTATATAACCTAGCATGGTCCAGGATTATACATAACATAGCACTGTCTGGACTGTTATATAACCTATCACGGTCCCTGATGTTATATAGCTTAAAACTGTCTAGACTGTTATATAACCTAGCACGGTCCAGGATTATACATAACATAGCACTGTCTAGACTGTTATATAACCTAGCATGGGCCATAATATTATACAAACTAGAACTGTCCAGGGTGATACTTAGTTTAGCATTGTCTTGGATGCAATATAACTTTTCACTAACCAATATGCTATACACCTAAGTATGGTCCTGGATGTTATCTAGTTTAGCACCGTACAAGATGTTATGTACAACTTTGAACTTTCCAGGATGCTATATAATTTATCACTAACCAATATGCTATACAACTATGTACGGTCCTGGATGATATATAAGTAAGCACCGTAAAATATGTTATATACATCTTAAAACTGTCCAGGATACTATATGGTATAGCAATGTTCAGGGTTCTATTTAGCCTTGTAGGCCTGCTGTGTAGGATTTTATATATATTAGCACTGTCCAGAATGTTATATAACTTAGCACTATCCTAATTTAATTTTTAGCACCTGGGGTACTACTCGTTCGAATTAAAACGCGTGTGTACTAATTGTGCTAATGTGTTAAGGATGAGAAATATGGAATTTAGAGGAAGTGTACCCACATTTGCCTGTAGAGGGAGATATTGGAAAAAACCACTCCCAGTACATCCAAATAGGATTCGAACCCCGATCTTTCCATCATCAGCAGGCCAGTCGAGTGCGAGAGTCACATCTTAATCACATATGTATAAAGCTGGTTATAAGACAATTCACCAAGTAATTAATTGATTATATATTCTAAATATTGAAGTGTTAGGATATATATTTTTACTACATTTAAAAATTAATGTTGCCTTAGCAATGCGTTGTATAAACTGCTTGGTGGTCCAACATCCATGTTTGACTGTTGGTAAATTGTAGCTGTTGCTTAAATCATAACTCTTTTCTTGTTTTCCATTGTTGGTTCTCGTTGAACTGCAAACATCTCACGTGAGTTGTCTGTAAACTATCACACATCAAAAGGCAGTAACAGTTGGTTTATTACGAATAGTATTCCCTGTCCACACATTTGTGTCTATGTTTGTCAAGTGTCTTATGTTTACTGTGGAAATGGAGGGGTCCAACGACTTAGTCTTGCAATTTTTGTACCTCTATGAAGAATATCCTGCTATATGGAAGCCAGCCTATAGATTACATAACATTATTAACGAGCTATGATGACTGAAAACGTATTTAACAACAATTAAACATACATTGCCATATTAGTGTCACTAAAAGAAAAAAAAATTTTAATGACTACGTTCTGAACATGTGTAAATAAAGATAAAGAAAATCTTCAGAAATGTGTGGGTTCCTTTGAGCCTCTAAGCTTAGCAAGAATGTTTGCCGTTCCCTATAGCTAACTTCTTTACTCTGAGATTCGATAGATAGGCGCATGTGTGTAGATGTGTGCTCATCATTCGACAGACAGTTCAGAAAGTAGTTCGCAAAGAGGCGAATATATGACATTCGGCGAATGACATGCGTATAGCGCCACCTTAATTGTACTACCACAAGTCAGTAAAGAGATAGAGTATTTTAATGGCAGGTAAACCTGTGTCCTTCGAAGTAGGTATTGTAATAATAATAATAATAATATTTAACACCGCGTCTTACTACCGTTTGGGTTATACGCTTTAAGTATTAATTACTCTAATGGATTATGAATTGGGAAGGTTGAATTAGAGGAAGTGAGCCTGCATTTGCGTGGAGGGATAGTGGAAAACCATTTAAGAAAAACCACCCCCAGTTCACCCGACCGAGATTCGAACCTCGATCTCCCCGTCCTCAGCAGTTGAGCTCAACACAAGCGCGTTAGCCAACTACGCCACCGAGGCGGGTAGTAGGTGTTGTAGAAAGAGTGAATGAAAGGGGAGTTTAGAGCTGGTTTAAAAAAGTGTTTAGGCCTCACTGGTGGGAAGGGGTGGGGGAGAGGTGTATAATGGTGGAACCTAGTGCCAGGCGCGCGTCTCGTGTGTGTTAGGGGTAGCATGACTTGACCTTCAAGTAGGACATAGCTCGTGCTAGAAGGTGAAGCCTGTCATTAGCAGTTGAACTTCTCAAGGGGCAAGAGTAGTGTTACCACAGGGTGGGAGTAAGGTGTGGGGTAGCTTCAATATGATATTCTGGGGAGATAGGGGTGATCCTAACACACCACCATGCCATCGGCTGGGATTGGAGTAGGGAGTCTTCGTAAAAATACACTCAGCTTGGGATACCGTTGTTCATGCAAGTCCTTCCTTTCAAACCTAATGTCAAGAAATAAAAACATACATTTTATAAATTACAAGTTAGTATTTTTTAAATGTCTGCATTAATTTTCATCCATCAGAAAGTGTTTACTTACGGGAGCAGTTCTCTTGAGCAGAAATTAGATTAATGCAATACTTGTATGTGTCTACTACCTGCTGCCAAACAATATAGTAAAATAACTATATAACTTTGTACGAGGGAAATCAATCTTATAAATGGAGCAGTCAATATATTACCGACTGATACACTCAATACAGTGATACCACTAACTGTCCTGTATTTGTTCGAATGTTTTTTGGAAGCTTATGAAAGTATTCTAGTAAACAAAGGTTTTAATTAGGGATATAGCCCTTTACTCTTGATGTGTGGTGACTGGTGGCTCACCATTAATATATTATGCCTCAATATCACTATCTCGTGGCTCACTATTACTATAGGTATCTGAATTCCTCACTAAGGATAACTGGTGCCTCACTATTAATAACTGGTGCCTAACTATTAATGTTTGATATATTTCTGTTGATATTTGGCGTATAATTGGCATATATAGCTATGTTTCATGGTTTTAGCTGGTGATCTAGAAGCGTTCACTGGCTGAGGGACTCTCGTGTGTTCCAATATAACTCAGTGAAGGCAATATTTGTAAAGCACTCGCTGTTCAATGCTACTAATAAAGACCATCAGTTGTAGGAGTTTTTAACATCCCCGCTGCTGGTCTGTGGTGTTGTGGGAGGGGGTGAATATGCCATGTAGGGGGTTGGTGGAGGATAGAAGGGGTGTTAATCACCCACTGAAAAGACATGAATGTGATAGTGACGGCTACACCACATTGAAACAAAAATAAACCTTCAAGCTTAAAAAGAAATATATCTCACGGAAACCAAACAAAACGTTTTGCACCTGAAAGAGTTATGTTGTGTTAATTTATTTTATTCCAATAAATCACACGTATATTTGACAAAATTTTATCACCATAGTGGAATGTACAGGCTACCAATCGACTATTATTTTGTATTGTAAATTTGAATAAGATGGGAGTTAGGCTGTACAATATTTGATGATGACTGGCTCTTACGCTTTGACTGTTTCCCATTTCAACGAGTCACAAATGCAAAATACTAAACCGCTGATGATTGGGAGATAGTGGTTTGATCCCTGTAGGGTGTTCTGAGGGTGGTTTTCCTAAATGGTTTTCGCTCTTTCTCTAATCAAACGTGGCCACACTTCGTCTAAATGTGATCATCATTTCTAGACCATTAGCGTAATTTAATATATATAAGCGTATAGCCTGAAAGGGTAGTAAGACAAATTTTAAAAAAAGTCACAAACCTACGTCTGCCCATTCATTGAAACATTCTAGGTTCCATAGCCACCTTAATAACGTTAATGTAACAAAGTTGAATTGGAAAGTTAACCTTTAACTAGTGAAGTAAAATAACCACAATCACTAATTATTGAAGGTCAATAAAAATACAATTTTATATTAGTGACCGTTTATTGACTGATAGTCAAATGGAGAGCTATAGGACCTACACTATGTTTAAAATAAAATTTCACAAAATAAACAACATAAGCACGAATGTGGTCGAAAGGACATAATACAAAACATAAACAGCTATTTTTGCTATAAGCAATTAGTGTGATTTTGCAAATATTTACGCTATTTATTAAAAGTATCCGCTGAATATCATTTAGCTTGACATATGAGGGTATAAAAATAGTTTTATTCCTCCTGTGTTCCTACAATGTGTATACATGTGCTTACGCTTCCGAGTTTTATTCATATAGGAAGTCTACCTTGATTTTGGTAGGAAGAATAATATCTGGTAATTATTAAAGTTACTAAAATATGTTTAATATATTCATACATCAGTCTTGTTATCTGCAAATGTCACGTTTAATAGATATTATCAATACCTATCAGATAACACAAATAATATAGTAAACTGTTATCAATGTTGGCCACAAATAAATATGTTTAATTATCTTAACTGTTATTCCTACCTAAATCAGAGTATATTTCATATGCTCACCATTTAAAATCTATACTTTCTAGACCCCTGAGGCTTTCCTGGTATGGATAGGTTTCAATAAAATATAAATTAAACTCAATTCAATACGATGCATACATTTTTAGTCAAACACTATTTAATTTCTAAAATAAATTACAATCATACATCGCTAAAGATATTTCACTTCCAATGGAAGTAATTTGTAAGAATGTTTTAATAATGTGGTTCTTCCCGTGGTCTAATTGCTAAGAAGGTCGACTACATATCACCTGTATCAAGTACAGACGTTTAATATAATAAAGTGCGTGCGTTTAAATAGATAGTGCAGTTTCTAGAACTTAGGTAGGGTGTTTAGACAGTTTCAAGCAAGTTTGTAAGTCCTATGCAATGCAAATGATATTTCTGGACTAGAGCAAAGAGTCATGACTGTAGATTTTGTCTGTAGGGTCCCAATGGTGGCTGAGGGTGTAATGCTTTGTTGTTGTGACTGTACCCGTCACGTGGTCGTGTGACGACGGCCTCTGATCGATACCAGAGCACCGGGAGCTAGCGCGCCTGGCGGCCAGGTGACGCAACCAGCCAAAATCCACTAAACACACATTATCTGTGAGCGTCTATAGTTGACCCCATAGATAGGACTAACGTTTACAAAACTAGAAAACATGGGGTTGATAATAAGAGGAGTTGCATCATCCACTACCTAGAACGGGGCTGGGATGAACTAGTTTAGTTAATTTAGTCGAAATGGGGACCGGGCTCTTTCTCTCCATTTGTTTCAATTCTAAAATATCCATGGTAAAGATAATCACTGATGACCGGCCAAACTCTCCTCCTACTAAGCTTGACCTACTTCGGGGACCACATGGTCTAATGCGTCACTCTCCAAATATACTAGATCACCATGACTAGGAGATCTGGGTTCAAATCTTGGTGGGGTGTAATGAAGTTGTTTCTCACTAAATGGTTTTTATTTCCTCCTTAACGCTAATGTGGTTAAACCTCTTCCAAAGTCTACCTTACCCATCCCTAATTCTTTAGCGTAGCTAGTACATATACGTATAGCCTGATCAGGTAGTAAGACGTGGTGCTAAGACAAACTAAGCCTGGTTGTTTCTTATTGATTATTGACTTACATGGCCACCTCTTGGACATGGCTATTCTAAAGCACAAAGTATCATCGAATACCGTTTTATTGAACTTGCAGCGTATTTTATAAACAAGATCACTATTTGGTTTGGCTGTGAGGAAAATTTCCCCAGTGGAATGCTTGCGGTAAGAGTGGCTCAAGTGACATTTACAAAGGCAGTTGGTTTAATAACACCACGAGCAAATTTGGAAACTCAATTGTGCCAATTAAACACTGTGGGCAGTTCCTAAGGTGTTAAATGTGCAGGATTGGGAAAGTGTTCCACACACAAGTCCAGGCTCATTCTTTGTGTGTGCGGGATGGGCCAAGGGGGACGGAGCACAACCGGTCTCCTAGGCCACTCTCACCCCGTGGGAAAGAACACGTGGTTTATCACCGCCACTGAAAGAAGTTCAGCTCCCGCCAAGCAAATGAGCTACCGTCTTATTGCGACGAGAGAAGTGTAAATGCCAGGAGACGACAAGGGTGGAACTTGATGACGCGATGAAAGTGATATTGCGTCTTGCAAGGGGCAGAACAACATTTGTCTGGCGGAACAAAACCTCGACGACCAAATGATTCGAGATTTCCCTCTTGTTCACTGCTTCCAGAGTTTATTGGGCCAATTGGATTTTACGACGACCGGAACGTTGATTTGTCTATGTATTTATTCATCCGAAGAGGTTTACATGTATTTTCTAAACACAAGGCAGTGATAAAACACGTTTTCATTTATGAACAGTTATCTTAACATAAACACCCTCCGATAAAACCCTTTACTCCACATGGAGCTAAAAAATAATACTTATAACCGTGTCTTACTAACCATTGGGGTTATACGCAATGGAGTTAAATAAACTACATTAAACATCTGGTAGGCAGAACCCTTTAGAAAACACTGTCATATTATTTTAAAAACAACATTGATAAGATTTTACTATATTATTATTTTATTTTATAGGTATTCACATTATCTAACAATAATGAAAATTTAATATGATGTAACCTGAGTTATGAATTTATGAAAATTATTGTGGTAACGTTTTAACTGTCAAAAAAAAGTTGATTCCTACCTTTACAAGAAAATTGTTGCACAACAATAACTAGTATGGTTTATAGTCATTTTATTCTAAACGCCAGTGCTATAACATGTTCTGTAATAGTGTAAGCACTCGTCACCCTTATGACATGCTGGTTCTCTACTATTTAACAACAATCATAGAACAATAAGTAATACCATTTCTTGATTGTTAGGGTTCTCATGTTGGGCTAACCTCAGCTGTTATCAGTATAGTTGAAAGATAGAGATTTGAGTAAGAGCCTTATATAAGACCGTGATACAAAATCAGTTGATGTACATAAATCTCTTACGGCTCGGAGCGTTGATATCTCTTTGCAGTAAACTCTTGTAAAATAAAATAAATAGGTGTTGATAATACTACATTTCATACAGCTGTGTGCTGCGGGGTGTATTACAGTGTATATTACATTGAACACTGTAAATATCCATTTAAACTAATGACGCCGTGAGATGGATCTGATACTACATTTCATACAGTTGTGTGTTTCAGAATGTATTATCATCTAGTACTGGGGGTATTATAATATCCATTTAAACTACCGACGCCGTGAAGATAGCTCTATTACTACAACTCATACAGTTGTGTGTTGCAGGATGTATTATCATCTAGTGCTTATAATATCCATTTAAGCCACTGACGCAATGAGATAGCTCTAATACTACAACTCATACAGTTGTGTGTTGCAGAATGTATTATCATCTAGTACGGGGGGCACTATAATATCCATTTAAGCCACTTGACGCCGTGAGATAGCTCTAATACTACAACTCATACAGTTGTGTGTTACGTGATGTGTGTTATAGAATAATACATGGGAACTGTAAGTACTAGCCATTTAAACTGCTGACGAGGTAGATAAATATAATGTTATATTTTCACTACTTTACATGTTAGGGTGTGTGACGTGTTTTTGTTAAAACTTATATAAGAAAGGTACTTAATATAAAATTGTATTTCAAGGATATGTAATTTATTGAAACTCAACCAACCAAGGAATAAATTGATCTAAACATGTCAGTATAAGTTTAATGAGATGCATTCATTTAGTATGGAGTTACATATTTTAGATATACATCGTACACGGGGATTCGAACTCTAGAAAATGTGCTCATGTAATTTTACATTTCTTCGATTTGATATCTTTATCAAAACCTATGTTTTAAAATAAACACATACTTCTTCTTAAATACAAAAATTAGCACTATAAATCTGTAACTGTATCAATATTTATTTAGATTCCATTTGGATTGATGAAATTTATTGGTGACTATTTCTAGGATCGTGTATTTACCGGGTAGTAAGATAGGGACTATAACTCTCATCTTGAGTGCCCCATTTTACTATTTCTTTCCCATTTGGACGAGGCAATTAGGGAAAATGGATGGGACTAAACCCCGAGGTAGCGCTTGGAGGCCTATATATCAGGGTATATAATAGGGTGTTGATACAGCAGGGACCATGTGTGAATAATAGATAAAGATAATCCCGTTAATGTTTGCGAGGACTGCTACTAAACGAGGAATAATACGTGCACAGGAGATTAAAAAGTATTCGAGGTGGGTCATGTGACCGAGATATGGTCATCTTGTTTCTGACCTAGATATATATATTAACTGAGATTTCTTTCAGGACCACCTTTTAACTAGTGTGTTGCCGCCAGAACTGACAATCACTAAGTCGTGATATAGCCATCTTACTTTTGTTCTAGGGAGACATATTAACTACCAATACTTACTATCTTCGAGTAAAACTTGACAACCATTGGTAATATGAATAGGAGGAGGAATAGCTACAGAACTGTTAGCTAGTAAAACTGGTCAACCATGGGTATTATAAACAAGGGGAATAGTGCCAGAACTGACAGTTAGTAAAACTAGTAAATCTTGGGGAATAAGAATAGGAGAGGGATTAGTGTCAGAACTGATTATTAGTTAATAAAACTAGTCAATCTTGGGGAATAGGAATCGGAGGGGAATTAGTGCCAGAACTGACAATAAGTTAGTAAAACTAGTCAATCTAGATTATAGACGAACAGATTGTAACCGGAGACTTCTAGGCTTGTAGTCAGTATCCTTGTCCACTCAGCCAGTGAACAAGCTAGGGGTGATCCTGTAAGTGTTATATTAGAAATACATCTATATTTACTTTAATATTCTTCACTGCCCTTCTCGTTTCATTATAAGGTCTTTTAGAATAAGTCCCTCTCCAACTTCTTGAGCGCAGCCCCTGAAATAGTGTTAGCCAGAGTCTACTGTGGTTTTAAGCCCCCCTCCCCATCCCCACACCTCTTAACTCACTCGTCGTACTTTAACCTTCTTCTACTTCTCATTCACTTAAACCATCAACACCTTCCCTCCTCCCTTGCCCCACACGCCACTGGCAACCATTTTTTTAACAGCTCAGTTTTTACCCCCAACCATTTCCCTTCTTGCCCCTTCTCCTAGACCCTCTCTTTTCCCCAGCCACTCAAAATCTTGCTCCCCTTCTCATCTCTCTTTTTGTCGCCTTGCCTTACTCCTACATTCCCTCAACATTCTAAATTATCTTCTTCAATCGTCGGCTGTTTTGTTCGGAGCCCATCTCCTTTCGGCCGACGACTGTTAGCAATTAGGTAAAGTGATTTTTTTAACACCGGGAATGGCTTAGTTTCTAAAGAAAGAAAAAAGTGGCAATTCTATCCCTCATTTTGTGGAAACGTGTAAAAAAATGTTGTTAGTAAAAGAAACATATTTTCACAATCATGCGGTACGCTTCTTCTTTTTCATCAGGGAGGAACTTGATGACCTAAATAGGTCCATGCTACTTTTTGTTGATTAATTAAGTACTGGTTTACATTTAGAGCTACTACACTGCATCCTGTCAATCAGATAATAGCTTTATAACGCGTAGATTGATTTAATATAACATGTTTGATTACATTTCAACAAAATAATCATTATTGTTGAAGCAGTTTTCAAATAAATCACAGTTTTTGATTTGTTTCTTTAAATAAGGTACCTTTAGTAATCCTATTCATGTTTCTACATTTAGTTATGTTACCTACGTGTTGATTTCAAATATATTTTTCTAAGTGGGTTGCATCTTAGATTGACGCATATAAGCACTCGTTAGCAATATCACACTTAAACACCTTGAATGAAAACGTGATGGATGAAAATGAACAGTTCATTCTTTTGGGGCCTCTTATTTATCTACCAATAACACTTTCCCTCTTCATCTGATGAGCTTATACAGTCACTATACTATTTGCGCCTTGAAAACATTGATTTTCTTTTTAAAATTATCTTCTTGTTCCTTATTATAGGTAGACATTTGATACCGCGGACTTTTTTAATCTACATGCTGGCAGGAAGACTCCTACGGGCCATTTTCGTGACCAAGCCAAATGGTTTAAGTTGTAAATTGTTTGAATGAAAAATTACCTTTACAAAAAACTAATTCAACATTAAAAAATAATAATTTTGTGACAATTTAAGGCAATTTTTATAATTATTTTAGAACTTATGGTTATTGTCATGGTTCACTTACGGTTAAGTCATGTCATTGAAACTCGCCGAATAAAACGTAAATTCACTAACATGTGAAATCCTATCTTGACCTGCCGTTATTTCACAGGGAGGCAACGTCCTTAAAACCACCATTAAAAGGTATATGATGAACATATTTAAAAATGAATATAATTCGAAGAAAATTGGTCAAACTAATAGGTTCTGTATAAGTGTACATACGTACACTCCATTTACTCTGAAAGGTCAGTATTACCTTGACTGACAATACTATGGTCCTTATATAAGTGAAGCCACAGTGGAATAATGTAAGGTAAGCTTGCTAACTTACATGGTAGACAAATGGTACATACACACACATTATATACATCCATTCAGAAACACAGGTTGGTATATTATTTATTTTGTTTCCTACTTGCACTTTTTTAGCGTATTTATTATATTAACACATGACTAACAAACTAACTTAATTTTAGCTCAGAAACAGTGTCCAGTCCTTCTTCGGGCGCTAATTAATCACTTTGAAAGGGGACGTCCCAATTTCAACAATGATAGATTTTTAACTATACCGGGATTTGAACTGGTACATTTATTTCAGAAAGGTGACCTGGTGGTCTAGGGGTAAGGTGTCAGACTTCTATGCTGGCGGCCGGGGTTCAATCCTCGGTCCCAGCAAAGATTTATCTGATTACCAAACCCTTCCTTCACCTCTGACAAGACGTGTATTAATCACAACTTGTGAATGTGTGGAATGCCAGGCCGCCACCGTGGTTCGGATTCCACGTTAAACTGTAGGTCCTCCATTTCATCTCACAATCACCCTACCATTACACATTAGTGTAAGTGCGTATAGCCCGAACGGGTAGTAAGACGCGGTGCTAATAATAATAATAATAATATTTCAGAAAGTATACCCTCTACCAACTGAGTTAATCTATCAGTTGGTTATTTAGATTAAACATTCCCGTTAAAGCCTAACAAATACTTCATTTTGTGAATAAGAGCATATTTCTCCATCCTTGTGTAGATGAGAGGTAAATGTGTTGCAGACCAGGTGACCGACGTGATTTATCCAGGGCAAGATCCCAGATCTTAAGTTCTTCCTGTTTAGCTCTGAGAGGGAGCCGTGTATCTTGTTCACCCCTCGCTCACGTGCGTGCGTGCGATTAGAGGTATAAATAAGTTGATGTCGGTGGGAAGTAAACCCGTGAGGGTAGCTATCAGCTGCAGAGAAAGATGGAGGAGTTTCAAGCACGGTTGAACTGAATGAAGTTGACCCCAGTTAAAATGGCAATAAATTACGGTCGAACCGGAAAGAATCTAATCCAGGCTTCTATGGTAACTAATGACGAGGAGACCGAGGTTCTAATCCCAGCCAGGTGTACCGTGGGTGGGTTTTTTTCTCCCAAAATGACTTTTCACTCTCCCTTCACGCAGGTGTAGGTACACTTACTCTAAAAATTCAACCTTTCTCATACTCAATACATTAACGTAATTAGTACATATGCGTACAGCCCTAACGGAATACGCAGTGTTAGAAATTAATAAAATAAAATAGAGGCTATACACGGTTGAACAGGTTGAAGTTGACCCCGGTTAATATGGCAGCTATGGACATTTGAAATTATGGAAGCGACCCCGGTTAGTATGGCAAATAGATATTATTAAAAATGAGGTACACCCCGGTTAATATAGCAAATGCAAATGGTTGAACCGGACGTAAAAGCCCCAGTTAATATGGAAACAAGACAAAGATTAACAGACTTTAGTTGACCCAAGTCAATATGTAAACTAGGCACTACGATTTAACAGACAGTTCCCTCAGTTAAAATGGCAACCAGGCAAGATTGAATTGGATTAAGTTTAACCCGGTTAGGAATACAACTAGACACAGATATCCATGCTCCTAAGGACTGTAAGCCACTGAAACAACCGTACTGATCGTTGAACCCAGACTCTTCACATCACTCAGGAGTGCTAACCACTACACTAATCTCAACTGGCTGTTTTTTATATCCTAAAAAGTTTTTTTTAAATTCTCATAAGTTTTTGTATCATTCTGTATTTTAGTAGATACAAATATCCCACAGTACTAAAATAATACACTATTACCATTTGGATGTATTAATTTTGTATTAGACTAGTTATTTAATATTCTTAATGTTAACTACATTTTCAATGAACGAAGTAGGTGATCTGGAACAGTTATACTGGATATAAACACTGTACATTGATCACCAGTCCACTTTAACATATCCATTTGGTGCCACATTGTAAAATAATACATTAATTATTGCTTTGACAATTTTAGGTCAGTGGTGGATTGGGCAAGTTAAATTATTGGGCATCATCGATTCTTCTAGAATAAATTGTAAACATGTGTATTGGGCACCATTGACTCGATTATAAGTAATAATAAAATGTGGCTCGGGAACTTAAATGTAGAATATTAATTGGAAATTAATAAAATAAATTGCCAGTAGGTTTAGTCATCCACGTATAGTATTTCCGAGGTAAAACTAATTATTAGTGAGAGGAGGAGTAAGGTTAGGTTAGGTTAGGCTGGCTAGCATTGCTCAATCTACCTTGGGAGGTAAATCGTACTGCAAGGTGTCAGTGCCCTATCAACTTTGGGGGAGGGTCGGCTAGGTTAATGTTGTTAGTAGCCTAGGGTCAAAAACAGTGCCCAGTCCAAGTATTTTACACAATTTACTACTATTACCCCAATTTTCTCTGCGAATAGAAATAGTTTACCTTGCGAAACATGCATAAGCTAACAAAGCCAATGATTGCCAGTACTAGTCTATATCACCTTATTTGCCCTACTCCCTTAGTGGGTATAGTATCTGTAGTAACAGTACTCATCAGTCATAACCAGTCGTATCGCTGATCACATGGGCTAGAGCTTCACTTAAGCAAAAGACTGGATTGCCATTGACGGGTAAATCAGGGTTCGAGCACCAGCCGAACTTACTGAGGGTATTTTTTCCCCTAAATGGTTTTCTACTCTCCCTTCACGTCAATGCGGGTACAATTCATCTCAATTCCAGCTCATCTTTAAGGAGAGGTAAATTTATTGATAGCCCAAACGAGTAATATACGGTGCACAAAAACAACACTTCTTTATCCTGTTCCCTGCTCCTGTTTACGTTGCTACACTTCTTTATCCTGTTCCCTGCTCCTGTTTACGTTGCTACACTTCTTTATCCTGTTCCCTGCTACTATTCACGTTGCTACACTTCTTTATCCTGTTCCCTGCTCCTGTTTACGTTGCTTATGCCCTGTATTGTTATATATAACTTTCTTTCTCTTTTCCGCTGTAGTAGGCAGTTTACATAATGTTTTATAAACTAAAGCCCAACGCAACGTCCATATTATTTATTGTGACTGTAAAATAATAGGAATATATTTCCTCTATCGAGCGACTAAAGTGCCAGCCAGCAGTTTGGTCAAGTTTTACTGTCGCCAGTCCCATTTGACTATTCAGTCGCAGTTGTAGCAATTAGTTTCCTAGAGAGAGAGAGAGAGAGAGTACACACATGGCTGCTAGTATGTGCGCAGGGCTGGTATTGATCGTCTCCGACTGCACTTCACCCTCTGTTTGTTCTCGTTATGTTATTGTGGTTCGGTTGTTACACTGGTACACTCTGCTACAATTGCATTAGACCACGCCGGTACTTGGGAGAATCTACCTCACACCGGATAGCATATTGCCTTTGGTCAAATTATTTTGTAAGCCGTACTATGGTACAATGTTTTGTTCAGAAGATAGTATAATTTATTTTAGAAAATATTTTATTCGTGTGTTAAAAGATAAAGCGATCATTTTGATTACAAAATAATTCTGATGGCGAGATATATCGCACTTCAATTATATGACAATATTTTATGTTTTGAGTGAAAATCTATTTTTATATACACACCTTTTTGTTAACTTTTTAAAACATAGAAAATTGACTTTTGCATTTGTGTTTTTGAACCCATTGACGATTTTTGATCAAATTTGATGCACACATGAGCCACCCCCCTCATACTTACACTTTATATGTATCTTCCTTCTGGTCACTAATTTGTGGCTGAGGTTGTTTGAACTTTCATTAGTATAACTATTTAAGTAATTTGGGGTGCCTATCGAAGCACCAAGACGCATAACAGACATTAAAAAACCACGCGTTATTTAAAAAGTTATTTGTTATTTCAAAATATTGCTCGAATCAGAATTTAAGAAAGGTATCAAACAGGTACCTACAAGATCAAAACCTTATATTTTAAGTCTTATGATTAGTAAAAACAATAATCGATGGTAAGATTAGCTAATTTTCAAGAACGTTTCACTGGAAAGGTCGCAGTTATGAGATCAAAGTAAATGATTAGACACATATATCTAACCTCTTATAAAAATAGAATATTTTACCAAGGTCACAACAGAATATTTTAAGATGATTGATTATTGTTTTAATTTCAATGAACATAATTAATACTACAGTCCTAAAATATTTCCCTCCAAGTATGTGGTGCCCTTAAAAATAACTTAAAGCATTAGGCTTCAATGTTAAATTCTCGTGACAAGGCTCCAAGAACTAATGTGAAGTTCATTCAATCTAATACGGGGTCAGCCAATAAACGGGATGTGTTCCCCTCACGATTAGATCGAGAGTTGTTATCTCAAACCAACTTAACCTGGGACAGCTAAATAGCTGGGTAGCAGCTTACGTTCAATGACGTAGCCCAATCGTTAGAGCATCCCCATACAAATATCGAACCCCTGAGCTCAATCTTTGCCGAAGGAAAATTATGTATTGGTGGAAAATCGAATTGACGCCCTTTTGTCCGTGGTGAGTGAGTATCTCAGAGACTGATAAGTGTTTGTATTCAATCCGTTTAAAACTATCACAGCTTAGCAAAATATTAAATGATGACTTGTATATACAGGGTCCCCTTGTAAAATAACGTTAGACTATGGATAATAACGCTAGCTACTGAAAGGAATCAGTGCATTGCAAACAAGGCCGAGATCGCAAGTCATTACCTTTCTCGAGAAACAGAGTTATCTTATTTAGATTCATCAAATAGAGATAACGTGTGTGTGACATGTTCACTGCTTTGTGAACACACTCAGGTCACCAGCTGCTCATTACAATGGCTCACAACCTACTCTCTGGATAATCACCCTCCAGTCACCTCCAGGATGTGTATGTTACCATTGGTGTTTTAATTAAACAGCGGGTGCACGTCATAGGTTGGAAACCAAGGTCAACGTTACAGGCGATATTGACCACGGTCACCATGTCAGATGAGACTGGGACAGGAGGGACTGACAATGGCCACCTTCACAGGAGGGACTTAATAAGGTCAAGGGAAATACTGACCAAGCTCGCCATCACAGGAGGTAGGAGGCCCACCAAACAGAAGTGTGAGATACACAAACTTGTAATATACTCGTAATAAGATGTTATGCTAAAATTAATGTTAGAACAGATAAGCTCATAATAGGGTTATTAATTATGCATATAAATACATTTCTACTGCAAAATTTGTAGTTATTAATAATAATTGGTAAAGTATAACTCGTTAAGCTTAACTTACAACATACCTGTTCGGAAGAATGGTTTACTTGCCCCTGTACCAACTAGTGATGTTAAAATTCATATAAATGCTCTGCTTCTGCATAGTTACAATATAAACAACTCATTGGTTTCAGACAAATACCCTCCTTCAGTTATTTTGAAAGAGAGTGTGTATGTGTATGTTTATGTGTGTGAGAATGAAGTTTTATTGTAATGCAATGTTGGATTTTATAGTTATATGAGGACATGGTTTATTTACTTAGTTCTACTACAAACATTTTCTTGGTGGCATAACCCAGGATAGCAACTGTTAGACCTACCACAATATGTTGTTTATTACTTGATACAAACTTTTTTTTATCAGCACAATACTTTATTTCAAATTTTATATTTACACTACATTGATATTTATTACCTAATATACACTTTCCTTTCTGACATAATCCTGGGTATCAAATGGCATATTTACTATATTCTGCTATTTATTACCTGATACCCATGTTCCTTTATTATATAATTCTAGATATCAAATATTATATTTACAATAAAATGCTGTTTATTACCTGATGCACACGTTTCCGACATAATCCTGGATATGAAATGCTATGTTTACAACTACATACTATTTATTAACTGTAAAGATAGTTGTGTGATAGTGGGACTGACTCTGTTCTAGTGGTCTGGGAGTTTATTCTCGATCAATTGCACTGACATTGGTTCACCCATGGTGTCATTTAATAGACTTTATCCAGTGTAATATTTCTAAAACTACTTAAAATTCAATCTAGTCATCCTACCCTTGATGATTAATTGTCTACCCCACTGACTCTATGAAAAACTGCATAGTAAACTTGCTTGAGGATATTAATAAGGTACTTTGTCAAAAATGCTAGAGGGAAGAAGCATAATTGCTTAGGCCATCAATATTATATGTTCATAAAGATCCGTCGGAATTAATAAATAAATTTAATTATGATTTCTCATCATCCGGATTGAACTTTTATTATTTATTCTCTACAACGCCATGTTTAATGTGTTCTTTTGAGTATGTCGACATTGTACTTTATTTACATTTAACTCTCTTAAGTAAAACCAAACCAATGCAAAAAAATATATATTATGCTGGATTACTGTCGATATAAAACAGTTGGCAGTATTTGAAGTCGATTCTTTAAAGGCAAAGAATGCTAAAAAAAAATTAATGATATCACATGTCACGTTTCCTCTCCTGTTTTCCTGATCCTAAGTGTAAATTTGTAATATAATCTATAAGAATGTATATAATGTAATAGCCGGCACTTTACATAGAACATAATGTATCATATCATACGTAATATCACTAACAATGATGGTTTGGAAAGTAAATTAAATTACTGGCTATCTATAATAAGTGTATTTACAATTTTATGTTAAAAATATTGATTCAAATTCCACATGACATTTAACTTGAAGGGTGACCTGGTGGTCTAGGGGTAAGGTGTCGGACTTCTGTGCTGGGGTCTGGGGTTCAATCCTCGGTTTCAGCACACATTTATCTGATTACCAAACCCTTCCTTCACCTCTGACAAGACATCTTGTGAATGTGGGGAATGCCAGGCCTCCACCCTGGTTCGGATTCCACGTTAAACTGTAGGTCCTCCATTTCATCTCACAATCACCCTACCATTACACTTTAGCGTAAGTGCGTAGAACCCGAACTGGTAGTAAGACTAGGTGCTACCAATAATAACAATAATAATAATTTATATTGAAATAATAATTGGTCGAATTAACTGCCATAATTATTACTAATTTATTTAAAGCATACGTATGAACCAGTTTCTATATAAGTAATAGTGAGTGCATTATTAAACTGAAAAAATGGATATTTTATTGATGTGCTTTGATATGTTATATATTATAAACTAATATTAACTAATATACAATTAAATTATATATTGAAATTCTGTGACTCTCAGATATGTTTAACACTAATTGTGTATATACACGTATGTCATGTTTAACTGGGATTATTAAAACGGTTTAGTGCAAACTGATCATAAATACTCATTTGGACGTTGCCTACCTGTGACGTCATGAAAAATCAATATCAGATGTCTCGTGTAAATGTATTTACATTTAATTTGGTGAGTTTTAAAGATATAACGTTTAAACGAAGACTATAAATTATTAAATAGTTCTAAAAAATAGTCTTACAGTGTTACAACATTTTGTTTTGCATAGAAGTAGTTTTGTTTTTTGTAAACGCATTTTTTATGAATCGTGTACATCTCACGTTATTTGGTTTATTCACTAAAATTACCTGTAGGAATCTTCCTGCCAGGATGTAGACTGAAAAAGTCCGTGGAAGCATATTTCTATATTGAACAGGAAAACACGAAAAAGGGTATTTATAAAAATCAAGTCAATCTTGTCCGGGCACAAATAGTAGCGTGAGTCTGTAAACTAGTCAGAGGAAGATGATAAGTGCTATCAATCCATAAGTAAGAGGCCTCCCAGGGTGAGCTACTCATTTTCGTCCTTCTCTGTCTAACTTGTACATTGGTGTATTTGTTCGTGTTTATAGTGCTTATATGAGTCAAGTTAAGATGCAGCCACTTTCACAAAAACTAAGTAGGCAACGTCGTAAAGTTATATATAAAATATAACCCTCATTGGTGGGTTAGCTAAACGTCAAACCGATACATTCTGTTTGTCATGGGATGGGATAGCTCAGATCCTGGTCTGGTGTCAAGAGAGCAATTTTTAATCAGGGGGTTCCCCTAGAACTCCAAGTATATGACGTATACTAAAGAAAATGTGTATAGCCCAGACGAGTAGAAATATTTAATGAAATTTAAAAAATGCATATGTGAGATATTTCTAGATCTGATTCCTATAAATCTTTACTTGAGATGAATTGATAAATCTGCCACTGCTGCCTTAGGATGTTTGTAATACTACACTTCATACATTTGTGTGCTACGGGGTGTATTATAATCTATTACAGAGAACGCTGTAAATAGCCATTTAAATGACTGACGCCGTGAGCTAGATCTGATACTACATTTAATACAGTTGCGTGTTGTGGGGTGTATTATCATTTAATACAGGATACAACGTAAATATACATTTAAACTACTGACCCCGAGAAATAGATCTAATACTACATTTCATACAGTTATGTGCTTCTGTGTGTATTATCATCTAATACAGGGAACACTGCAAGTATACATTCAAACTACTTATACCTTTAGCTTGATATAATAATACATTTCTTACAAATGCACATTACTGGGTTATCAAATCATACAGCGGGCCGAATTGTTTACATAGCAATCTCCTTTAAAATTCCGTCATGAATTTTTGTTCGCACAACTGAAATAATCAATGGTTTTATGCTAGTTACTTTTTTATATAAGTGATTTATGAAACCCTCTTCTCAAATTATGCCTATATATTCTATAGGTCTTGGTATGGGTTCATACAAACCCTTCTATTCACTGTTTGTTCCCAAGCCAGTTAGATCTGGGTAGTTTGCGCCAGCTTGGAAGAAAGGTAAACGTGTAGTCTTTGTAGCCAATTTATATTAATCCTATTTCACACCCCATTTGTTTTTTGAACACGTATACTACCCACAGGGGTGGTCACATAGTTTAACGTGTCACTCTAGTGTCGGGCTGGATTTCTGGTGTTGAGGAGATCGAGGCTTAATCCCGGTTGGGCGTATTTAATTTATTTTTAAATTTTTTCCCACTCTTCCTCCAAACAAATTCAAGTATATTTCTTATAAATTCTACTATTTCCTCCATATTTTACTAACCTAATAAATGTACGAGTATAGCCCAGAGAAGCAGATACAAAATAAACTGTTATTATATAATATAATTAAATACAGTAAGAAAAATATGAAGGAGAGGGTAATTTTCATTAACTACCTTACCAAAGAATCTTGAATCCCAGTTAGCAACTTAAACATTCATCATTATATCCAATGAGTATTGAACCTTATTTCTCAGGCATTGGACAGGCTTGGTATTAGCTCTACTAATATTTGCTATATTCTGGAGCCTAGCACAATTCCGATAGCCTGATTTTGTCCCTCAGGAAGCACGTCCTTTCACTCAACTCGACTGGAATATTACAGGTTTCAAGGGGCACGGGTCCATTTGACGCGAGGTGCCAAGTTGCTCTTGTCATGTTTAAAATGCCTTGCCTGCTCTCGTCACACGAGGCGTACTGTGCAATAATAGTACACGTCCACAATTCAATCACTAAATCTATCCTACTTTGTTTAATATTTTTTGGGCGAAACCTTCTTTCATATTATTTATACTAGACAGAGAGATAATATTATATATTCGTAAACAAGTTATTAAAATTATCCTAAAAATCAAAATCAATGAGTGTTAATAAAAAATTATAAACAATTATACAATATTATATTATTACTTTTAAACATTTCGTGCGGTACCGTTTCTTTTCCGGGAAATGAGACTAGCTTATCAATTGCCTTACAACGAAGTATGAAACTGATTTAGTTAAAGAAAGGGGAATGAGACATGTTAATTTGCCAGAAAATTAAATATAGAAGAATGTTATTCTATATCAAATACATTATGTAACGTAATGATCAATAAAACAAGTTCGCGTGTAAATTGGCCAAATACGAGTATATATTATTTTGAGCTTAAATCACGCTCACACAACTGCATCATTTTCCATCATTTGACACACACAGTGAATAATATTATAGGACGTACGCCTGTCTTGATCCCAGCCTTTTATGTCACAAAGTTTTGTTTGAAATATTCCTGCCTATTGTTAAAGTTGTTTTAAATTTCAAAAATATATCCCCAAGTCAGTGTTTAGTAGAGGGGTGGAGAGGGGGATGACAGTCTGTCAGCGTGTGTCAACGTGCAGACCAAGTTTACCGGGAATGGAGGGGAGAAGGGGCAGCAGGTGAGATAAGCGGTAACTCTCCCACTATGACGTCATGACTCTGTGGTAGTCAAAAACAGGCCCGTAAAATCTTGACACTCGTTCATTTTTTATTATTATTATTTATTTGTTTAATGAAGGAAGCTTTAGGGGTCGTATTTACGCTCACGTGATCTACTTGGATTATGGGACCGGGGCTATATTCTTTATCGGACGTATTCTATAATATGTTTTTTTAATATGGGCCTCTATTCTCTTCCCAGTAAATGTTTTTTCAGGTTATTAACATTCACACTCATTCTCTTCACGTAGATAATATAATGTATGCTTATACCTGGGCATTGCCAATCTAGTCAAATTTAAACACTTTATAATTTGCAGTTTGTTTTTCAATAATTATTTAGCAGCATGTTTGAAACAATATTTAATTTAAAGGCTACGGGATTAGGAGTATAAGCTAATCCCCACCTGAACCTCCCTGAATATTTGGAAGACTTAACGGTTATTTTCAAACCCAGCCATGTGAACCCCACATTTGTTCTAGATCAAGGTTTAATTACACTCCCCTAAGTGTATATTAAATAATATATTATGATTTGGATGCATGGGGCTTTAGTTATTAATATTTTTATCATAATATTTGGTACTGTATCTTTTTAGGCCTCTAAAGGCCGTTAGATTACTATTTTGGCTGCTACTAAATTCATAAAAGTGCTCTTGGTTGAATATATGTCTAGTATTTTATATTATCTCTTTCAAAATCCCTATTTTTAGATTATTTCAATCTAAATTGATTTGATAGATCGAAGTCCAACATTATATGTGTTTTTTTAGAGAGTCTCTTTTCATATTTATTTGAGAAAGAGAAACATATGCTAATTTAAAATGCGCTCCAGTGTTTATTACTGTCCAGCTTTAGCACGTTTTGAATATAATCCAGTTCATTTAGTGTCTTTTGCACGATGCGGATTGGAAATTACTTGTAACCGGCTAGTAATTATTTTTATTTTTATTATTATTATTGTACCGGCTATATAACTTTTATAATCGTATCGGATTATCTATGTTTCAATTATTTTAATACAATGGGGCTCCAAACAATTCTGGTCCAATACATTTTTACCGCAAATAAAATTTATATCTGTTTCAGAAATTATTAGAGTGATTTGGAACGAGCAGTTGAACACACCGATTCACGTTTACCTCCAACAAAGTTTTCTATAAAATGGTGGAGGTACTCCCACTCCCCAATATATATTTTGGACTAGTTGTAAGGGGCCCTATATGGGCCCTCGGATTGACTCAAGCACTCTCCTTTCAACGTTAGGTCTCGACCACTTTTCCACCTCGGTAAAGATCGTGTCTTGGTCAGGTTCCGAGAGTTTTACGGGGTTGAATTGAAGAGAAAGTCCTAATGTCCAATTGAAACTGGATGAATGTTGTTAGAAAGTGTATCAATGGTAGTACAATACCCATCAATATAACTTTCACATTAACTAAACATGGCGTCAGATATTAAATAAAAGTAAGTGTAGTAGTAAATAAACTACTATTTTATCTATATCTATAGCAGGCAATCTCGATGGAGCTGTACTAGTAAACTGTTTCATCCCCCCCTGTAAATTTGACCAACGATACAAAAATAGTGTAATGAGCGACTTTATGGCCAGCCTATTGGTATAGTGATTAGCATTCCTGGCAACTAATCTAAAGCTCCCGGGTTAAATTACTTTTGGCACCCGTAGGTATTTTTTCTGAAGGGGAAGTTTTCCTACGGTCACCATGGTCTGGTTAATTAAGCTTTGGTTAGGTTTGAGACTTCTACTGGCACTCCATAATAATCATCACATCATCTCATCGGGGCAAGGTAACATGGTTTCCAAACCTTATGAGGCTGTTACATATCCGCCACTGCCAGTAGATCAGGAATTTACAGTAGACAAACCCTGATGTCATACGCCTTTTTTTTTAAACATAATGTATATTTATTGTCTCTAAAGGGCAAGTTTGATACTGATTTGGATAGAGAGAGGACATTTTACTAATACAGTAGTGTAAAACATTATTTGCCTTGGAAAAACACACAAACTAACCCGGGCTTATAGGTAATGTAGAATAGTTCTTCAACGTTGGTTCTCTCTACTCCTTACCTCTCACCTCCTATTACTTTCTCATCCACACTGATGAACACGAGAGCAAAGGCAGCAACCTACTCTTTTATGGTTTGATGGGTACTGAGACTCAGCCCTTGGAAACATAATAGTTTCTCTCTTCTCTCCCTTTCCCCTCTGTCCCTCCACCCTTTATCACTCTCCCCAATATCACACTTCCTCTGCATGTTTCGTTCTACATGTCCCCTCTCTCTGTGTTCCCCTTCTCAGAAACAACACACCAGTCCCACCCCCTTCCAATTGTTTCACCCTACTTGTAGGCTAGAAGGGGTAGTTGATAAGATCGCCAAGGAAACTGAAATGCGTTTTGAAGAGAATAGGTTTCAATACGTTTTGAAACAAAGAGTATTAAATACACTCAATCACATTTTCCCTGTCCTTTATGTCGACATATTCCTTTACTATATATTATTATTAGTCCATCTGAGGGCATGACGTGGATTTCCACGAGGAGTTGCGACCATTTTCCAAGGTCAATATCGTGAAGGCATTATGTTTCTAACTAGAAACAATCACTTCCAAAACAGTTCGGTTCGAATGTCAGGTGAGGTCAAAGCTTTGATCTATACATTGTATGATATCAAGAGATGGTTAGGAGAGTCACTTGCTAATAACATTAATTGAGTGCTAAATATTTGTAATAAATTAAATACCAAATAAATTTAGTCGTCCACATATTGGCAATTTTTCTAAAATAGTTTTGAGGGCTACCAGATCTACTTTTTGCATTCGTTCGCTTGCTCTAGTATGTTTCGTGTGCTGTAGTCAACATAATATCAGTTATTTCCTTGCGAGCAAAGGCAGAAGAGCTTGGAGTTAGCCGATGTTCCTCCTCTCCTGTTACCAATCTAATGAACTATAATCGGTCCACTGGACGTAAATAAAGAGCTGCCATGTAGTTGTTGATTAGTAACTTCCTCTTTGTTCGCTGTTGGCGCATGCCTTGTTCCTGCTGAACAGGTTAATTAGGAGCGTCGTATTCACATTTTCCAACTAGACAGGAACTGGTGCATCATTTTAAACGAGAACTGGTACATTACTGGAGACAATAACTGGTGCATAACTAGGAACAAGAATTGATGCATCATTGGGAACAAGAACTGGTGAATCACTGGGAACCAAAACTAGAATGTCACTGAGAGCAAGAAATGGTATATCACTGGGAACAAGAACTAGTGCATCACTGGGGACTAAAACCTGTGCATCAGTGGGGAATAAAACCGGTGCATCACCGCGAATAATAACTAGTGCTTCACTGAAGAAATATATAACTTTATGTTAACACTGACTACGTATACTTGGTAGCGGTTGCACCAAAATTTTATTTTGGAGATATGTTTGCTCCTATTTTTTGTTATCTTAGGGTTTTTATCTGCCCATACTTTCCCCTTTCCCCCGCGACCCCCACCTCACAGAGCTCCCTCCTCTCTGTTCTCGAGCTCACGTGTGAAAGGGCACTGCCACGTGTATATAAATAGATCTTTAGACAAAGTTAATTTCCGGAATTCATTCATTAAAACCCACTCCTCATTTACATGCGCGTGGTTTATTTGTTTCTTGGAATTGTGGGTACTTTAGCCTCGCTCGATATCCTTGTGGGGCGTGTTCACCCTCCCGGGAAATATAGGAATGTTGTTAATACTTGGATAACTATTGCCTTGAAATTAAGACTTTTTTTCCGTGCTTAGGTCTCACATCTCACCCGGGGTAACCACTTATTTACACTCCTTAGTAAGGAGGAATCAACCTCAGTGGTCTTGGGGTAAAATGTTCGCATCAGGACCCAATGTTAGGGGGTTAAAACCCAACTGAGGGGGATGGACTTTTTTTTAGCGATAACATTCCATAGTACAACTTCCTTCGGAGGAGAAGTAAAGCCGTCGGTCCCATGTCGAGTGTGGCATATGAATGAACCTTGGTAGGCATGTGAAAATACCTTTCCAGAAAAATTGGAAGGCCCTTTAAAGCTCGCTCATAGAAATTCAGTGTGGAAGGCAACGGAGAACCATCACACTTCCTGAACTCCCCTAGTACATGGTATTTCTACCAGATGGTGCTGACAGCACTAATCATCCGAAGGGCTGAGTGCTAGTCCAAAGATGTATGGATAAAGAAATCACATCAAATCAACCTTCTGGTTGTTGACTTAAGAAGAAGAGTAAGGAGGAGGGTATAGTTAAGATTAAGTGTACCCACATTTTTATTGAAAGATATTATTACACTCTTTAGAAAAAAAATCTGCTTAGTACGAACCCCGACCTCGCTATCACCAGCAGGTCTGCCTAGATGAGACTGATGCGTTTGTCTTTGAGCGGTCAGACCAAAAATGTTCGATTATTATTTTTGTAAAATAATTTCAACCGATTAAATGGATAATAATAACAAAATAGTGATAATAATTAGTTATGATGATAGTAGTAGTAGTAGTAATAGTAGTAGTAGTAGTAGTAGTAGTAGTAGTAGAATTATTATTATTAGTAGTAGTAGTAGTAGTAGGAGGAGGAGAATTAGTAGTAGTAAAGAAACACTGTTTCGGTGGCCCCACGGTCTAGCGCGCTACTCCTGAAATAGACTAGACTGCCGATGACAGGGAGATTGGAGTTCGATCCCAGTCGGGTCCACTGAGGGAGGCTTTCCTAAATGGTTCTCCACTCTCACTCCACGCAAATACGAATGGAATTCCTCTAAATTCAACCTTCCTCATCCCTAACACATTGCTGTAATTAGTACATAAGCGTATAACTAGAACGGGTAGTAAGACACGGTGCTAAAAAAATAGTGAAGAAACAAATGAATGCAAGCCTTTGTAGACCCATCATGTTCATAAAATCAGGCTTAAATTTTTTTGTCGTCAATAAGTTAAGTAAAATAATTTTAAGGTTAGCCCGATATTCCACCCCCCCC
>CABFVX010002176.1:34655-50972 GCA_902151425.1 Timema shepardi | reverse complement strand
CCCCCGTTCTCCCCTCCCTCCTTATACAGCCCACTCGTTTCTTAACACACTATTTTTTTTAAGTATAATAGGCTCTCAGTGTCACCTTTACAATTTAACCCCTCCACCAGCCGCCACTGCAGAAAATGTTAATCTTTAATTTGTCTACGTGCTTACTGATGTGTGTAATTTTTTTCTCGTTGCTATAAGTCAAGGTCACGGTGGACATAGGCGTTAGTCTTTCCCTGTCCTTTTTATTTACCGGTGAGAAGTAAGTCAAAATTAAAAACCCATCCAGGTGTACTTTGGTATTAATCAAAGTGATTATGCGCTAATTTAATGTAAATAAACGAGCGTACAACCCGAACGGGTAGTAAGACGCGGTGCTAATAATAATGTAAATAAGCCTGTACAAAAATACAAGTACTTTGGTGTCCATAAGTCACTGGTCCATCCAACGACCCGTTGTGATATTCTCACAATGAACCAATTGCTTTCACCTGCTTTGGTGGCAGCACTGTCTAAGGCGTCACTCCCGTGCTAGACTAGATTTTAAATGACAAGGAAATCAGGGCTCGAACTCCTGTCGGGTAAAATGAGAGTGATTTTTTCTAACATAGGGTTCCACGCAAACGCAAGTACACTTCCTCTAAATTCAACCTTCCTCATCCCTAGCTCATTAGTACATATGTGTATAACCTGAATAGGTAGTAGGATCCGGTGCTAAAACAAACACTTTGAGCATTGTCAGGGTAACTGTTGATTCTTCGCAGACATTTCTAAGATCAGTTTATTTTTCGTGTGTCTAAAGTAGGTCCATTAAAATAATATGTAACAAATCATTTATATCTACATATAAGATAGATAGCATTGTTGTACTTTTTATGGTCACCTATTTAAGGTAGATTGATTTTATACAAGTTAAAATTTACTTTCCTTATCAAATAAAAATGATAACAAAAGGTGGCTTGCATTTAAAACTTAAAATGTTTTTACCCCGCCCCCTAGTTTTCTTGATGCTTCTCACTCTCATAAGCACTCATCTGCCCCCTCCCCCATTTTGTTCCCTCTCAAAACCCCAACAAGTCAATCTTCTAAAGGGCAAACCCGACCCGAGCAACCCCTTAAACCCACAGGATGTTGTCGCCATTTAAAACACTCGAGTTTACGATACCTTGTGTTCTCTCTTTCTCTCACACACACACCTCTGAGCTGAGAAAAGAAGCCCCTTTAAAACCCTCAACCACAAAAGCTTTCAGCGTCATCCATTTTCCCTCCGCCTTGATGGATTGACAAGCTCCGAAAACACACTCCGGACCGGCTCGCTGTGCTTGCTTGCTTTTAGCGTTTAAAAATGTACCCTCTAGGAAATGTCTGTACCGCTCTCAATCTTAAAACTCTGCTTTCCATTATATGGGGCTGTTCTGTCCCATAATTTAATAAAAAGGACGGAATGAGGGGAAAGTAATGATAAAATAAAGGGGGGAAGAAACGTGTACAAATATTTTGAATTTTTATGTTTAGAGGAAAAATGATGTCTTGTTTTTTATTATAAATTCTAACACACTTGATATTTTCTTGCCAAGACTGCTTTTTAATTATTCATTTTAGGAATTAGCTGTTTTAAAAGGCGATAAACCAAATTGAGGAAGTTGCCTAGATGTGACGTTACAACAAATCATTATAAGATTTTTCATGTAAATGTATTTACGTTTTAT
This sequence comes from Timema shepardi, assembly GCA_902151425.1. NCBI lineage: Eukaryota > Metazoa > Arthropoda > Insecta > Phasmatodea > Timematidae > Timema > Timema shepardi. The sequence goes on along the minus strand of CABFVX010002176.1, from coordinate 49,275 downwards.
TCGGCAAGTTTTAAAGATATAACATTGAAACAAACCCATAAATTCTTAAATAATTATTTAAAAAAATAGTCATACAGTGTCATAATATTAATTTTTTTCATATTTAAGTAGTAATTTTTGTAAAAGATTTTTTTTAAATCGTCTATTTGGTTTATTCACGAAAATTGCCTGTAATAATCTTCCTACCAGGATGTAGATTTAAAAATTTTCGTTGAACCATATGTATCTGAAATAGAAACAAAAAAGCGTGATTTTAAAAATCGAGTCAATTTTTCCCAAGTGCAAATAGTTGTGTGAGTGTGTAAACTCGTCAGATAAAGACGGAAAGTGTTATCACACTGTATGTAAAATTGGATAAATTCCTTAATAATGTAATATCCGTTAAAATTGGACACATTCTTTTAAAATTGACACAATCTATCGAAATAGACATTTTATTTCAAAATGATCATTATCTAACAAATCTCACAGCTGTACATCACACTGGTAAGTATTAATGCAGGAAGACGCTAGCCTGCTACGTAAATCAAGGCTATCTCGTGGTAGAGTTGGCAGCCCTGTAGCGCGGTGAGGTCGGTCCCCAGTCCTGCCAACTGTTGAACCATGCACAAGACACGCACGACTGACCCCATGATGGGCCCTCAATCTCACGATTGAGCGCGTCTCTCATCGAGAGTTTCCATTGGCTGACTCTCTCGCAGGGGAGTAAACAGAGCAAGCTACTCCTAGTTGAGACCGCCTGCAACACGCCCTGGTGCTTGATTGATAAAACTACAGCACTCGTGTTACTTAACACGAGGGACACAGAATAACCTGCTCTGGGGCTTGTACTGTAACACCGCAGAGTGAGTATATTTACCGTCAAGTAGGCGGCAACCATAAACGTAAGTATGTATCACGGGATATCTGGGCGCCCAGTACACCCCACTCAGGTATACTCCGATTTTGGTTGAAAGAAAAGTAGAGAAAGCTCGAACATATTTCTTTGCTGCCAACGTTTATAACATTTTGCGATGTTATTTGTGTTATTCTATAGGTATTAATAATATCTACCAAAAGTGACAGCGGAAAATAACATGACTTGATATATACATATATAAAAATTAGTTTGGTAGTTTTAGTAACAAACTTACACTGTTCTTCCTACCAAAATTATACTATAGGCAGCTCCCTAAAGGTTAGATGGGCTAATTAAGTGATTTTCAGTATTGAAAACATTTCAAATTTGATAGTTTAAGTTAATAATGCTGCTAGAGCGTGAAAATAAACCAACAGTATGCATCGTGTCTAAATTACCAGTTTTATTCACTTTTCAATTGGTAACTCCATGGCGTGAGCCCGCAAGCGAGCTATAAAGACCGAGTGGCCATCGCCGTTAGTGATGATAGTGCCAACATTTGCGGATAGGGTATATCATATGGTCAGCGCAACGAGCCCTCCAGCAGTTAATCATAGTTTTCTGAAACAGAGCTACTGCTTATTTATTAAAGTCGCTCCTCATTGGTCCTTAAGAGGCTGAATTTGACTCCGTTCCAGACCTACTGCTAAACAGATATATTTTGGAAGCACCGGGGATTGAACCCGGGATCTCTGGATCTATAACCATAAACGCTGACCACTAAACCACAGAGGTCATAATTCCTTACTTCCCGTTAGGAGTAGCGGGTGGATGGATATGTAATATATGTTTAAAATGTAGTTGCCCTAATAAAAAAAATATTTGAGAAAACTATATTTTATCCTTTTGCTAAATTAAATATGACTTGTCTAGGAAATAAACTTGAAGGAAAAACCTAAGTACCAAGACCAGCCGTTCAGTTTGATCAAAAGGGCTATATTAGTTAGAATATTAGAATATTTTCTATGGTATAAAACAATAGCTATCAATCATTCCAGTGCAATTCCCTTCAGCTGAAGCTTTGGGACCAGTGTTTGCCTGGAGAGAGTATGTAAACCAAATGAATATGGCTGGTATTGAGTTAGTATCAGGCATCAAGTTCCCTCCGAGTATTAAAACAAATACAACTGTGAGATGTACCGCGATGTAACCACGAGACCCCTACTCCCCGTTAGGAGGAGCGGATGGATGGAAATGAGCAAGTTTGTACAAATAATGAACTAAAGTTTGATATCCCCCCCCCCTCCTTACCGCACTGAACCGGCTGGCTGCGAGCTTGAGAACTTAACCTCACGTTTCCCTCCACTCAATGCAACAGGCCACGTATCTGACACTTTAGTGAGGCCGGGATATCTTGATGTCTGTAGCCGGGGCCGAGTGGTGTGGGAGGCCAACTACAGGTCCGTTTATTTGTGTACAGGTGCGTACTACTATCTTAATAGGGATATAACTTGCCACGGGGCTGTGTGCCCTGAGTTATAATTTTTTTTTTTTTTGTCCTGTGATTTATAACGACCTGTATACAATCATCTTCCCTCGCTTGTGGTTTGATATTGAGGTCATGCCAGCTATCTAAGACTAAACTGTCACAGTAGTAATGTGCCAAAACCTTTTCTTTTTTTTTCAATTCGAAGCGAAGTTGAATCGAATAGTATGAGATATTCCCGAAACAGAATTTAAGTTCCAATATTTAAAAAAATATTTAACGTTGGATAAAAATAATATACTTTACATACTGTATAAATTCAGGTATTAAATATAATTTACAAAACGCTCTATTTCAATAATTAGCATAATTTATTTAGCACCGCGTCTTACTACCAGTTTGGGTTATAAGCATAGGTAATAATTACGCTAATGGATTAGGAATTGGGAAGGTTGAATTTAGAGGAATTATACCCGCATTTGCGTGGAGGGAGAGTGGAAAACCATTTAGAAATAAAAAAACAAAAACAGTTCACTCGACCGAGATTTTAACCTTGATTTCACCGTCCTCGGAGGTCGAGCTCAACACGATTAGCATGTTAGCTAACTACACCACCGAGGTGGGAATATAATAATTAATATATTTCATCTCAAAATGATAAAATGATCTACTATCAAAAAATTTAATTTAATTATTCTAGATTTTTTTATGCCAACATTAATTTGTGATGGAAATAACAGCATATTTTAATGTGTGTTTTAAATTAAAATATTTTTTGGGCAAAACTTCATAATTGTCGAATTCAGAATTTGACTTTCGAATCGAAGTTGAAGCGAATGACTATTCAAAGAGAAGTCAAAGTTTTCGAAGCTTTGAAGACCCCTGTGGCACAGTATCTCATGTAACTTCCTTTTTATTTATTCTTCTTAATTTTTTAATTGAAATTACGTATCCCATAATGTTATAATGGATAGTCCCTTTTGAAGTATAAAAAAAGCCCAACGCATCTTACGACAGCTCATTACTATAGAGCGTGACTGTTTGGAAATAAACTTTCTGATCCCGTTAAATAACACGATGAAAAAATATATTTGATTCAATAAAGTAACTATGCGGTGTTTGTTTTGTTGTATTACTTTAAAAATAACTATAACCCAATTGAACTCTAATTTTTAGCTATTCCAGTTTTTTGGCACTTATTAAACAAACAATCAATGTAAAATATAATCCCGTCCTATTTCTGGTCGGCTCAGTAATATGCGCGCTTGTTTGGTGAACACATTTTCCAATCACCGAACCTCGTTCGCAACTCTCTCGTATCAACCCGATGTTCACCTCGGTGGTAACAACAGAACACTCGTCCCTCCGTTTGATGGCTATTGATCCCTAAATCTAGAATGTGTCATCCGTTCGATTAAAACATCATCCATTCCCCGTTACAAAAGCTCTGCCTCCTGCACATTCAGTTATTGCGAGATTAGCGGTGTTACACAGCAGTCGCTTTGTGACGATATGTTGGTGTTGTCATTGGTCACGGGCACGCCTGGGTACAGAGCTGATGTAACGTCACAGGCGTTTCCAGGCGTCATCACGAATGTTATCCTGGTCTATTAATCCATTACTGGTGATAAAGTCACACTGAACGATATTAATATCCTGTAGTTGAAGTCTGAGGTGATCTTTAGATCTTCTATTTGATTGTATGATTGTGATATGTGGACGAACCACTTACCCTGTTTACTCTCATGTCAATGACATGGTCAGGGATGTCAATAAATCATAGCTGATCCATATGAAATACAACTTGGACCAAAGTGCGAAGAGGCAATATTTCAAGCCATAAATGTAAAATATGGTATCTCTCAGCCTAGAGATAAATGTAACCACCCTATTTTACTTTACGGTCCTGTACAAGCAATACGGTGTACCCCATATTTTCTTGTACAAGCAGAATGGTGTAACCCATATTGTCTTGTACAAGAAGTATGGTGTACCCCATACTGTCCTGTACAAGCAGTACGGTGTACCCCATATTGTCTTGGACAGGTAGCACGATTTGCCCCATACTGTCCTGTACAAGCAGAACGGTGTACCCCATATTGTCTTGGACAAGCAGAACGGTGTACCCTATATTGTTCTGGAAAGATAACACAGTGCACTCCACATTTTCCTAAACATCTAACACGGGATGTTTGTTCAAAGATGAGACTCGTGCTAAAAATTTAAAAGACTGATGTGACAATTTAATCTCCATTCATCTACATGATGTACATCTTCTATAGGTGTCCCATTGGAAAAAGAGAATAATTTCATTCGTGGTGCAATTAGGAAAAACTAGGATCAGTTTAGGATAAACTATCTTTAAATTGTGTCTAATAATTATTATTTTACCACATTAGTCCCCCCATTTTTTATGTCATTATAGTTTTATAGATAGTTTATTTTCGTTTTAAATGAATACATTTAAAATCCCCTGATATTTTAAGTGGGGTGGTAGACAGGTTATAATACAGTAATAAAGATTTACATTTTGATAATAAAGATTTAACCTAAACAAAATATGTTGAAATCAGAACATATTTAATGAAAGCTCTGACAAACTATAGTGGTTGGGGAGATAGAAATAAGTTAGTCTGGTTTTAATAATTTTGGTGATATATTTAAACTAACTAATACTATATTAAAGTAACATTACCCAGCCTAACAAGAACTTGGCCTAACCAAAACAACGAGTTATATTTGGAAGATGAGCAGTGACCACTATAAATAATAGTTTTAAGAAAGAATAATATTGAAATGATATATAGCTCTTGAAAGGGAACTCTTTCCTAATTTACAAACTATTTTTGAGAGTTCCGTTTGTCCACTCATCTATTTGTCTGGTCGTCATCGTAGCATTTATTTGTGCTCGTGCGGAAGTGTCAGAATTCCTTCTTTTGTTCCTGTCGTGACGCGATATCAACCTGATTCTACCTCCCTGAGACGAACAATACCTCAGACAAATAAAAGAATTAGAAATGTCTGGAATAGTCTCCTTCCCCTTTTTCTTCACGGAAACTTTTTTTTCTCAGATAACAACATAAAAGGAAATGTAGGAAGAAAAGAAAATTATAATTAAATAAAGCAAAGCTAAATTAATTTTAAAAAATTGATAAGGATAAAGGAAGGAGGAATGTAAAAGAAGCCAGGGAAAGTTTTGGCTTCTAGTGAAGATATTCCGGTAAAAATGATTCGGAGGGAAAGGAAAGAAATCCTGAAGGCTTTATCTTGAGGCCGGCGCAGGAATTCCATCCTTAAGATGACAGTGGGAGACGCGAAGTAATTCCGGAGGGAAGAAATTTTGTAAAATAAAAGGTGGCTGTAAGGATGAAAGGATGGTTGAAGGTTAGGGGAGGGGAGCGTTTTGCTGACGGAATTCTTGGAATGAGGATATATGAGGGTTGGTTACATGCCTGGAGAAGAGGACCTCCACCCGGAAACCTTTCAAACAACACCTTCATAAGCGAATCCTATATTCTCCACCCAACCCCTCTTCTTTACCTCTTCTCTTTTATCGCATTCTTCCCTCACGTTGATTCGCTTTCAAACGACCGAGAAGGGGTAGCGGAAGGGTGCTTCGGAAAGTAAAGAGTAAGATTTTATTTATTGTGGTCTGAGCCAGGAATCGGAAGAAGCCTGCTGCACACTAACATACACCGTGACTCAAGACGAAGGGTCTACAATAAAAATGTCATATCATTGAATCGCAAAGGAAAGTATTTTATTGGTAAAAGGCTTTGATTATATTGATATATTAACATATTTTGGCTACAGCACACCCGACGCTATTGACACTTTCAACCACTAAGCACCGTAGCAACTACGTGAAAGAAATGTATATTCTGTGGTCCATCTTTTATTGCGGCTCATTTGATAATTAGTTTGATGTTAGCGTAATTATGATAAACTAAACTAAAGTGGAGACTTTAAAAATTGGGATATATCGATTGAATTCGTGTCATCTAAATATGAGGGAAATATTTTTGTAAAAATTAAAGTAAATTTTCCAATATCAAATCCCTAACCGTGATGAGATTACCTGAAGTTTATCTTGTATTCGCCCATTGCACGGAGCATCTCCAGCTAAATATAGGAAATCTATACTAGTCTGGACTCGAGCTCTGCTGCTGACAGCTGGATCGATACAGAGACAACAAAAGAATCAGTTCCCTCCAATAGTGGACTGGAAATTAATCTGAAGTGTGTAGCAACACAGTATCTGTACATTGGAAATATAAATTACAATGTGTCAGAGACATCTGGGTCTACAAACAAATATATCGTTTGATGTCTGGTTGAGCAATTGAGAGGGTAGTGGGGCTTAAAGTTTATTATAATCAGTAGATGATAAGCGACTATAGACTAGATGTTCTAAGAGCGTTTAGAACATTCAACTTTGATCAGTGAGTGGATTATCTGGAATCAACTAACTGGATGGAAATGTGAACCAATCTATCCTTCCATTTTCTTAGTAGGGCCTTACTGTGTAGTTTATACTACCAATATAGTGGTCATGTAACTCTGGTAGTATACCTCTCTGTGTGCCGTACTGTGGGGTGTGTACTACCAATATAGTGGTCATGTAACTCTAGTAGTATACCTCGCTTTGTGTCGTACTGTGGGGTGTATACTACCAATATAGTGGTCATGTAACTCTAGTAGTATACCTCTCTGTGTGTCGTACTGTGGGGTGTGTACTACCAATATAGTGGTCATGTAACTCTAGTAGTATACCTCGCTTTGTGCCGTACTGTGGGGTGTGTACTACCAATATAGTGGTCATGTAACTCTAGTAGTATACCTCTCTGTGTGTCGTACTGTGGGGTGTGTACTACCAATATAGTGGTCATGTAACTCTAGTAGTATACCTCTCTGTGTGTCGTACTGTGGGGTGTGTACTACCAATATAGTGGTCATGTAACTCTAGTAGTATACCTCTCTGTGTGTCGTACTGTGGGGTGTGTACTACCAATATAGTGGTCATGTAACTCTAGTAGTATACCTCTCTGTGTGTCGTACTGTGGGGTGTGTACTACCAATATAGTGGTCATGTAACTCTAGTAGTATACCTCTCTGTGTGTCGTACTGTGGGGTGTGTACTACCAATATAGTGGTCATGTAACTCTAGTAGTATACCTCTCTGTGTGTCGTACTGTGGGGTGTGTACTACCAATATAGTGGTCATGTAACTCTAGTAGTATACCTCTCTGTGTGTCGTACTGTGGGGTGTGTACTACCAATATAGTGGTCATGTAACTCTAGTAGTATACCTCTCTGTGTGTCGTACTGTGGGGTGTGTACTACCAATATAGTGGTCATGTAACTCTAGTAGTATACCTCTCTGTGTGTCGTACTGTGGGGTGTGTACTACCAATATAGTGGTCATGTAACTCTAGTAGTATACCTCTCTGTGTGTCGTACTGTGGGGTGTGTACTACCAATATAGTGGTCATGTAACTCTAGTAGTATACCTCTCTGTGTGTCGTACTGTGGGGTGTGTACTACCAATATAGTGGTCATGTAACTCTAGTAGTATACCTCTCTGTGTGTCGTACTGTGGGGTGTGTACTACCAATATAGTGGTCATGTAACTCTAGTAGTATACCTCTCTGTGTGTCGTACTGTGGGGTGTGTACTACCAATATAGTGGTCATGTAACTCTAGTAGTATACCTCTCTGTGTGTCGTACTGTGGGGTGTGTACTACCAATATAGTGGTCATGTAACTCTAGTAGTATACCTCTCTGTGTGTCGTACTGTGGGGTGTGTACTACCAATATAGTGGTCATGTAACTCTGGTAGTATACCTCTCTGTGTGTGCCGTACTGTGGGGTATGTACTACCAATATAGTGGTCATGTAACTCTGGTAGTATACCTCTCTGTGTGTGCCGTACTGTGGGGTATGTACTACCAATATAGTGGTCATGTAACTCTGGTAGTATACCTCTCTGTGTGTGTCGTACTGTGGGGTGTGTACTACCAATATAGTGGTCATGTAACTCTGGTAGTATACCTCTCTTTGTGTCGTACTGTGGGGTGTGTACTACCTGTATAGCAGTAGAGTTCTGCGGGTAGTATAGATCCCCTATGAACCCTCTATGTGATGATGTCACTTCACCTGCTCTACAATTCTCTTGAGACGGTGCAGTTTTCCTAACACAGTCCTTCATAGCTTCTTCAGAGGCTAGCTTTCATCTTTGTCGGGTATCTACATCTCTACCTCGGTAAAATTTAGCACCATTCTGCCTTTATTGCAACTTTCCATTGCGACCACCGCTGTTGTTCTGTTTCCATTTCAACTTGAAGTGTCCCACTTGCTGCATATTTAAATATTCCATTATGCTAGCTTGTGAAGCCACTTCCTTTATTCCCAGGGCGGGGAAAAATCCCCCTCGTGGCATAGTGGTATGGGAAACCAACTACAAGTGTTTGGGCCTTTATTCCACGAGTGAGGAAATGTTACGAGACTGGGGATTTGCCTAGAATAATCCCCCTCGTGACATAGTGGTATGGGAAACTACAGTAGCCCCATGGTTCTTTGGTGCTGACTGACAGCTCACAGCTCACAGCTAAAAGCTTTGAAATGCTACCAGACCAAATTATGTATCCCTACGCCGAACCATATGATCTGCAAAAACATGTGTTAAGCAGCTATCAATTCTGACGGTCAAAATTTAAGTATATACCTAAATTCTGACTGTTAGAAGTCAGCTGTGAGCTGTCAGTCAGCACCAAAGAAGCCATGGGGCTACTGTAACTACAAGCGTTTGGGACGTTATTCTCAGGTTGGTGAAATATTGTAGGACGGGGGATCTACCTATACTAATCTCTTTCGTGGCATAGCAGTATGGAAAACCTAATTTAAATGCTTAGGACGATTTTCTCTTATCTAATACTCAAATTCATGGTAGATTCTATGGCCTTAAATTAGACTTCAGAGGTTTTCTTGAATTGATAAAGCTTTGAGCTTCAAAACAATTTTAAATAAACAATTAAAACATTTGTTTTCTAAATATGGCACTCACAAACATTATGATTGCCTTTAATAGTGAAGAGATAATTTACCAGCATCCGTATTGATGAAAGAGTAAAACCACCCATGTTAAATACTTTAAAGTAAAAACCCACCCCTATATTAATTGGCCAGGATTTTAACCATGTTGAATCCCAAGTAAGGAGGACTGTGTAACTACTACACTAATCCTTGCTGTATAAATTAATAAACTATTAAATCTCTTCGTTTCTCACACGCCGTGTAGACTAACGTCCTCTCTTTACTGGATTCGAACCAAAGGCTTTAGAAATTGTTGGTGCGTCTTGATTTTAGTATACATACTAAGAGACCCAAATATAAACCCTGTAATTGTATTTTTGTAAGCTTAGCGGGATGTTTTATATTGTTTTTCTGTTACAAGTTAGTAACGAATGTAGGGAGTTTAATCAAATATAACAAAATATGGTTTTGTTATTGAGGACTTGTTTTAGCAACTTATATAGCTAAATTATACTTGTAATTATACTTGTATCCTTTACATAATATAGCTTAGATTAATAACTAGTACTGCACACTAATGATATACTAAAACCACATTATAATATAATGAAATCCGATGCTGATATATTATATCAGCATCGGATTTCATATTACATTCCTATCAGAGATAAATATTAGAATTATATTGATATATCAAATTATCTCTAAATATATTTAAAATGTATTAACACGTTATTATGTCAAATCTTTATTAACTGAAATTTTTGTTTAATGTTGATGGCTAAATAAACTTATTTTAGATTTTAAAAACGCTTTTTAAAAAAGATGCATTTTTGTATTATTATTTAGCTCCACGTCTTACTACCCGTTCGGGCTATACGCTTTTAAGTACTAATTACGCTAATATATTAGGAATTGGGAAGGTTGAATTAAAGGAAGTGAACCCGCATTTGCGTGGAGGAAGAGTGGAAAACCATTTAGAAACCCCCCTCCCCCATTTCAACCGACCGAGATTCGAATCTCGATCTCCCCGTCCTCAGCAGTCGAGCTCAACATGACTAGCGCGTTAGCCAACTACGCCACTGAGGCAGGTAAAAAAAGATGCGATTAAAATCACTCTTAGTATATAATGATGGCTAGTAAAATTCTTGTTACTTCATTTTATGTTGGTAATTACCTCTAGATAATAAATTACAGAATTGATAGACATGAGGTACATCCTATATTATTTAATGTTAACCATTATTTATGATTCCCATTGAAACACGTATTGAGATTTACTTTTCCTCACTTTATCAAACCAGGGTAACAATACCTATAATGTTTCTTAGGATTTACGTTCCTGATATCAAAACTAGCAGTTGAGAACAGGACATACTTACGAGATTTCCTCGACCCTGAGGTGCAGTTTTTTAAGGCAGTGAAAGCAACCTTGGCTGATTTATTTTTAACGATGGAAGTTGGCCAATTGGGGTGGACTCTCTTTTAGAACAGTGAGGGTAGTAGGAGATCTTGCGACTATTATGGGAAGAAACCTCGCGGTCAATCCATTAACCAGAATGGACGTGTTATAGGTTCGTGCAGTCAAAGGGTTTGGGGGTGGAATAGTCACCCCGACTCAATTTTCATCAGCAATAGTCAGTATTTAAATGTTAAACGAAATCAAAATGGTAGTTAAATAACCCGAATTATTAATTTGTGCTATTTATTTTCGATCAAAATCATTATAACGGTCGGTAGGTAACGTAAACCTTTCTGACGCCCAAACACAACATGGAACAATCGGGCTGATTTGTAAATTTAGGGCACGAGAATCAAAGTGATCAGTTCGTATAATAAGCTGGTCAGGACCTGAACCAAGGATGTTTAGGGCATATATAACGATTGCCACTAGAGATTGTATTTTATCCGCTAGTTTAATTCCCTCCCCCCTTTTACATAACTCCTCCCGTAACTATTGATACATATACAAAAATAAAATTTAAAATCGATATGTATTTGTGGTTAATAAATGTGACGTCAAACATAGAGGGGGGTTTAGCTGTACGTTTTTGTCGGTTGGCTTTAAATAAACATTAACTAATTATGGTAGTATTACTTGGACTTGATATAGCTATAATGTCGGAAACACAAAATGTTATGACAGTAGCACTTGTGACTATACGAAGTTGATATCATTGTAATGTTGGTAAAACACTATTTTATAACAGCAGCATATGTAATTGTAACAAAATTGATATAATTATAATGTTGTTAAGAGACTATGTTAAGACAGTAGCATATGTAAATATAGCAAATGTATATCATTGTTATGTTTGTAAGAGACTATGTTAAGACAGTAGCATATGTAAATATAACAAATGTATATCATTGTTATGTTTGTAAGAGACTATGTTAAGACAGTAGCATATGTGAATATAACAAATGTATATCATTGTTATGTTTGTAAGAGACTATGTCATGACACTAGCATATGTGAATATAACAAATGTATATCATTGTTATGTTTGTAAGAGACTATGTTATGACACTAGCATATGTGAATATAACAAATGTATATCATTGTTCTGTTTGTAAGAGACTATGTTATGACAGTAGAATGTGTGAATATGACAAATTTGAAATAATTGTAATACTGGTAACATACTGTACTATGACAGTATCATATGTGAATATAACAAAGCTACTATCAACGTTAAATTGACAGCACACTATGTTTTGACAGTAGCATATGTGAATATATCTTTACATGTGTAGCTGTCTCACGGGTATCCTTAAGAAGGGAGAGAAACTATCAAACTTCAAACACTAGAAATATTGTGTCACCCGCTCAATAAACTGTCTAGACATTTTTAATATTCAGTGATGGTCGCTCCGCCCTTAAACAAACATGGCGACGGGCGAAGTTGAACAAGTATTAACCTAATCGTAGTGAGATTATGTGGATCCAGAGATGTTGGAGGGAGATGTTTTATACTGTTAGTGTTTTTAAACAAACTTTCTCTTATTCATTTAGAGGTAGGAAGGAGACCGTGGAACCAACACAAAGGAAACACAATTATATATAAGAAATGGAGAAGAAAGTTGGAAATAGAGAAAATAAAAGGGCATACGGGAACAAAGTTGCAGAGGATAAAGAAAGAAAAATATAAAATGATTTTATTCTGTATATTCTAAATTTAAAAATGACACATGGACATGGGAATCTAACCCATGATCTTTGGCTTTAGTAACCCAATGCTCCGAAATATGACTCTGCCTTAAAATATGAGTGACGATTTAACCTGGGCACGGGACGATTCCTGGACAGCTCAGTGGTTAGAACATTGGTGTACTAAGCCAAAGGTACCGGGTTCGATTATCATGTCCAGGTGTCAATTATAAATTTAAATAATATGATATTTAGATGCGGTCATAAACGTAATTATCAAATATAATAGCTTTGCTATTTAATTAAGTATTGTATTATGTGCTGCCAAAAAAGTAATCTCTTTCGTAATTAATAAATAACCAGAATCAAACACAAACAAGTTAAATATCTTACTTCCACAAAACTATTTACTGCACGAGGGCTTTTCACAATAGTATTTAGTACATGAGGGATTTTCAAAATAATATTTAGTAATTGATAGTTTTTTAAATTATTTAGTGCGTGAAAGCTTTTTAAAGTACTGTTTAGTACACAATGCTATTTGGGTATGAGGGATTCTTAATATAATATATAGGGTGCGATGGCTTTTTATAGAACTATTTAGTGCATGGATTTATTACAGTCTTAGAACATATCCAAATATATTTTAAAGAAGGAAAAGCGTGTTTAAACAGCTAGCTTAACATTTTCCTGGACATTTGTGAATACAAATTATTATTTGATATAATTTCCAAGTGAATATTATATCTATCGCACTCCTTATTTTCTGTCTGCTATAGTCAAACATTAATTATCTAAGTACCCTCAGTCAGCCATTATTCTAACAGTTATCCCATATAATCCTTCAGTCGTCATACCAACAGCCGTCGCCTGAAAACCCTCGTTCAATATTCTTATATAAATCCCCTGAATACCCTTGACAGCCAAAATTATAAAAAAATATTGCCCGGAAACCCTCAATCAATCAGTATTCATACATAAATCCCTTTTATACCCCCCGGGTACCTAATATTACAACAGTAATCCCCTGTATACCCTCAGTAAATTTTCCAACAAAAAATCCAATGGAAACCCTCAGTCAGTCAGTCAGTCAGTCAATCAGTACAATTAAATTAATCCCCTCGAGAATTTTATAATCCGCATTCCAAAAGTAATTATCTAAATAGTCTCAGTAAGTCATTATTCTTTCACCAATCCCCTGGATACCCTCTGTCAGTTAGTACAATTAAATTAATCCTCTGGAGAATCTCATAATCCGCATTCCAAAAGTAATTATCTAGATAACCTCAGTAAGTCATTATTCCTTCACCAATCCCCTGGATACCCTCTGTCAGTCAGTATTCCAACAGTTATCTATCCCCTGTAGAACCTCAGTCAATATTCCAACAGTAATCACATGGGTATATTCAGTCAGCATTCCAAAAGTAACCCCCTATAGACTCTCAGGAAGACAATAGTCCTACAGTAATCTCCTAAAGACCCTCGTTTATAGTAGACGGTGCTTCAGACTGGAACCAAAATGTTCTAGATCACGGCAGGACCCAATCTATGTATGTTGTTTGCCCAGCCTGTAATTTAAGCCACTAGACAGTCGACCGGCTGTGGGTATTTGAGTCAGTGTATAAACTACCACCAGTAGGAGGATGCGATGGGGGGAGGGTTGGAATTGTCTGACTCTAAGAACCACTTACAGCCTTCCATACGACGCCAACCCTGTGCGCCTTTCAACCCTTAACTACCTCCACCAAACATTTCAATTAGTTGTATCTTAGCATTACGCTACAAAGACCCACAATTAATGGTAGTTCCCTTAGCTCTAAGTTTGGAGAACAACAGGCCCTGAAAATGGGATAACAGGTGATTAGTAGAGTAGTGCTGTTTATTTGATGCTCTAGAGTCAGAAATAAGCTGTTATTAGTTTAACCTAACCAACTCTACGATGTGTCTATGGTTGAAACCAGGATCATTAGCTCAGTCCACAGGTACTGAGCTAATAGTATCTCCCTGTGATTGAACCAGGGAACATTAGCTAGCTCCACAGGTACTGAGCTAATAGTATCTCCCTGTGATTGAACCAGGGAACATTAGCTAGCTCCACAGGTACTGAGCTAA
>CABFVX010002176.1:0-30748 GCA_902151425.1 Timema shepardi | reverse complement strand
ACACTCCAGGAACAATAGATATTCACTTACGGAACAATGGATGTACACTCCAGGAACAATAGATATTCACATATGGGACAGTGGATGCACACTCCAGGAACCATAGATATTCACTTATGGAACAATGGATGTACGCTCCAGGAACAATAGATATTCACTTATGGGACAGTGGGTGCACACTCCATGAACAATAGATATTCACTTACGGAACAATGGATGTACACTCCAGGAACAATAGATATTCACTTATGGGACAGTGGATGCACACTCCAGGAATAGTAGATATTCACTTATTGAACAATGGATACACACTCTGTTTACCCTTAAAGCTAGCAGTCTCACCTTGGTAGACTATACTATTGCCTTTCCTCCAAGCTACGACATTGTGGGACCAGGCAACGTAAGCTCGATACCGTTCAAGGTAAACAAAAAGTACACTCCAGATCAGTAGCAATAGCTAAGTATCCAGACAATTGAGACGCCCCTCCACTACTTCATTCAAGGAAGGTACATTAACTTCGAGGAACATATTCTGATGGTCGTAATATTGGTATATCCTCGACTTTACGTCTCATGACCGGTTCACATCAGACGCGATGGCTCGTGAGATGTTTGCTCACCCGAATCAGCCCTCCTGTGTGCAACCTCTGGATTATGTCTCCTGTATGATATATCCTCCCCTAAAACCCCACACGCTCTCTGACCGGGAACTAATGAACTATTGTGTGTGGTCTCTCATTAAAACCGGTTATGTTTCAAAATAATTGACTATTTTAACGGCCATTCATACCCACTACGTATTGTCACGTTGTTATCCATGAAGGGTCTGTGAGTGTGGTTACATTAAAAGTGGGGCCTTGAGTTGTACATTAAATTTCTGGACACATGGAACTATCAGCTCTCAACAACTATAATATAGTGTAAATATTAGTTCTGACACCTTCAATATAGTGTAGCCACAAGCTCTCAACAACTTTAATATAGTGTAGATACCAGCTCTAGACAACTATAATATATTGTAGCTATCAGCTCTCAATAATATGATATAGTGTAGTATACTCTAAACACCTTTAATATAGTGTAGCAACACGCTCTCAATAACTTTACTATAGTGTAGCTACCAGCTAATAGCATCTTTATCATGGTGTAGCCACAAGCTCTCAACAACTTTACTATAGTGTAGCCACAAGCTAACAACAACTTCAGCGTCGTGGCCCTACAAGTTCCCAACAACTTTAGTATCATGGGACTATCAACTCCTAACAACACGCAAATGTTGGACTACTTGCTTTCAATATTTTGTGACAAGTAAAATTTAATATATTCCTGGAATATTTGAAATACCCGTCCCGATAATTTGGGCAACGATAACCAAATATGTTTAGATTACATGCCAACCACGTTGATATTATGACTCTCACATATACTTGAACTCATTGTTTCCAGAGTGAGATAAATCTAGCCTGTAAGTGCTGTGTCAAGTATTCCGGATAATACTGCGGGGACTACGGCATCGCAATTACTGAATAACTTGCTCAGGCAGAGGAATGTCCTTGGAGGCCGCAACCAATTTGAAGCAGAATGTACTTGAATAATTGGATACTGTAATTCTCACCATATCTGCATTAACTGTAGGACGAACTGGACTATTCCTTCCTCGGGTAGCTTGCGCCTTGGATTGGAAACTATGATTTATATAATATGAATCGACTGCTTTGAGAAGCAGTTTTTTTCGGTAAAACGTTTATTTACAGTCGTGGCAGGCGTAGGTGAGGGCCATTTATCAATTTGATATCATGATCAACGCTATAAATTGAAAAATTGGCTAAATATTTTCTCTGAGTGCACTGGATGTGTGTGTGTGTTTCCCAGTCCCTTTTCTCGCTAATGCAAGTAAACTTCCTCAAAACTAGCTTGCTGACTCCAGCCTCCACACCAGGCAACCTCTGGTATAGTAGTATATGTACAAACTATTGTGTCTCTTGAAATATTCTTCAAATCATTACAAAATTAAATATGGCCTGAACAAATTTAGAGCCACTTCTCCCGTGGGTCTTGTTGAAAACTACTGACTCTACCTTTTTTTTCTCCCTGTGTCTACACATCTAATTATTTCTTCTGTGGGTCTTGTGGGAAATGCTGACTCTATAATATTTGTCTCAATGTGTCTACACATCTAATCACTTCTTCTGTGGGTCTTGTTGAAAACTACTGACTACTATATTTTTTGTTTCCTTGTGTATACACATCTAATCATTTCTTCTGTGGGTCTTATGGAAAATGCTGACTATAATATTTGTCTCAATGTGTCTACACATCTAATCTTTTCTTCTGTGGGTCTTGTTGAAAACTACTGACTACTATATTTTTTGTTTCCTTGTGTCTACACATCTAATCATTTCTTCTGTGGGTCTTATGGAAAATGCTGACTATAATATTTGTCTCAATGTGTCTACACATCTAATCTTTTCTTCTGTGGGTCTTGTTGAAAACTACTGACTACTATATTTTTTGTTTCCTTGTGTCTACACATCTAATCATTTCTTCTGTGGGTCTTATGGAAAATGCTGACTATAATATTTGTCTCAATGTGTCTACACATCTAATCTTTTCTTCTGTGGGTCTTGTTGAAAACTACTGACTACTATATTTTTTGTTTCCTTGTGTCTACACATCTAATCATTTCTTCTGTGGGTCTTATGGAAAATGCTGACTATAATATTTGTCTCAATGTGTCTACACATCTAATCTTTTCTTCTGTGGGTCTTGTTGAAAACTACTGACTACTATATTTTTTGTTTCCTTGTGTCTACACATCTAATCATTTCTTCTGTGGGTCTTATGGAAAATGCTGACTATAATATTTGTCTCAATGTGTCTACACATCTAATCTTTTCTTCTGTGGGTCTTGTTGAAAACTACTGACTACTATATTTTTTGTTTCCTTGTGTCTACACATCTAATCATTTCTTCTGTGGGTCTTATGGAAAATGCTGACTATAATATTTGTCTCAATGTGTCTACACATCTAATCTTTTCTTCTGTGGGTCTTGTTGAAAACTACTGACTACTATATTTTTTGTTTCCTTGTGTCTACACATCTAATCATTTCTTCTGTGGGTCTTATGGAAAATGCTGACTATAATATTTGTCTCAATGTGTCTACACATCTGATTGAGTCATTAGGTTTGTCAGAAAATGTGGTATCGACATCAGCATATGAACTTAATAATTAAAGTGTATATAAACACCCTCATACCAAGTTCATAATTAAAAGTTATATCAACACCATCACACTAAGTTCATAATGAAAAGTGGTATTAACATTATACCAAATCTAAAGTAATGAAAAGTTTTATCTCCACTACCATTCCAAATTCATAATCAAAAGTGGTATCAACACCGACATACCAGCTTCTTCCATAGTTAAAAGTCATATCACCTCTTTACTAGATTAAGAATGATATCAACACCATAACACCTTCTTCATAACTTAAACTATTTTCAACACTACTCGACTATTTTCAAAATTAAAAGTGGTATCGACATAATTTTATCAACTTCATAATGAAAACTATTATCAACACTCGATTATCTTCATAATTAAAAGTGGTATCAACATCATAATACCAACTTCATAATGAAAGGTGTTATCCACACCAACATACCAGCCACTCTATTAAAAGTATTATCAACACCACCATACCATATTCTTAATGAAACAATCATAATAGCTACATATTGAAAAGTGGTATCAACACTATGTATGTAAAGCGTTATCAACACCAGCATAGCCTTTAGTGAAAAAATGATATTAACACCATCATACCAGTCTCAGTATGTAAAGCGTTATCAACACCACCATAGCCTTTAGTGAAAATTTTAAATTAACACCACCATACTAGCTCTATGATGAAAAGTGGTATCAACACTGCCATACTAGCTTCATTATGAAAAGTGGTATCAACACCACCATGCCTTGTTTCTCCACCACACGCTCCAACAGAAAATAAAGCAAACAAAAAGGGGGCAAGTGAGGGGTTGATTTTGGAACCCAATGATGCGTGAACACATTGCAAGTTTAGTTTGGTGTCGAGAGGGGTGGGGTGAGGATGGCACTTTGAAACTGTCCCCGTTAATGGAAAAGCCAACCATGTGGGACGTTCAACCATTGCTGCAGGACATTAGGAATGGGAGGACACACGGGTACCAGTGGTTTGTGCATGTGTGGAAATGGTCGCCCGACTCTCGAGAGAATGTTTGCTCAAACAAACAATCCTGTTCTCATTTTACACAAACACGATAAACTAATTTATAGTTTCCCTAAAATCCTTCCCATTACGTGGTATTTACCAAAATTCTATTCAGCACACTGGAATGATTGGTATGAAATGAACTCCTTAGTTCACCTCGGGGATCGAATTGCTTAAGGCGGAATAGACTAAATTGTCGATGACGGGAAGATCGGAGATCGAGTCCCTGTCGGATGTGCTAGGAGTGGTTTCCCCTTAATGGTTTTCCTCTCTTTCTTAACGCAAATTCTGGTACCCTTCCTTTGAATTCAACCTTTTTACTTCCTTAAAAGATTAGCGTAATTAGTATTTATATGAATAACTTGGATGGGTAGTAAGAAGTAGTGGTAAAAAGAAACATACTTTACGTAGTGTTTCCAATATTTAAATTTTAAATATATATGTTGATCGTTTTTTAAACAAATGCTGATTCCTAAAGGAATATACTAATAAGATCGAAAGATGTAAACCTAGACTATTTTAACATGTATTGGTGGGGACCTAGACTAAATTTCAGGCTCATCTCTTCTGGTTTTATGGTGATGAGGAGGTCGGGGTTAGAATACTAATCAAATGTAAGGTTTTTTGTTTGTTTTTCCCTAAATGGATTATGTCTCTTCTTTCACGCAGGTGTGCATACATTTATTTTAAACTTTATTTTCCACATCATTTACTGATAAACGTAATTTAAAAACGTGACAGCCCAACGGGTAGTAAGACGTGGTGGTAAACCAAATAACAACTAAAAAATACGTTTAATGTCAGCAGCGGCTGTTAGCAATTTAAATCGCCAAAGATACTTGAACTGAGTCAAGTAGACGAATAGGCACTTAATCAAGGTAAATGTAAATAAAATGACCAACACATTCGTTTTCTCAAATAGAGCAGGTCATGTTACGTTTAGTTTCCGGCGCTATCGTGGTATTCTGATAGAGCCATACAAGACACTTGCCATGTGAACACACGTTCCCAACAAATACTCTCTGTGCCAAATATTTATTTACAATCCATCTCAAAAGTGAGTTGCGCCATTTTTCATTTCAGTGGCGGCAAATTGAGTTAGTCGGGGAGTAACACAGTAGCTACATGGTTTTAGATTGCCTCTGCCCCTCCCTTCTAGCCCCCCCCCCTTACACCCTACGTTATAACCACCCCCTCACTGACAGAATACCGACCGTGATACATGAACCTCTGTCAATATAATGTGGGATTAGCCCCAGTTCCCCAAAACTCATTATAGACGTAGCCTACCTTGAGCGCGTCCAGGGGTCTCCAAATACTGCCAGCTGGCCTCTGATTGGCTTTCGGTCTGAGCTCATCGGTCCTGGGGAGCTTACACTGGGATATGTGGTTGATAATTGGTTTTATTATTTAGTGAATAACACTTTTTCAGAAGGTGATGATTTGAATTAACTCCAAAACCAAACTCAAAGAGTTTGAATATTCTCGTAATAAGGCAATTCTACCTAAACTGCATCCTTGATCGTATTAGCTGTACAAAGCTTTACTGTAGACCTGTTAAGTCACTGTATTTCAGAGATGATATCAGGGCTACTAATTTCTACAGTCAACTTCTTGAGCCACTGTAATTCAGAGAAGAAGGGCTACTACGTTATACAGTCAACTTCTTAAGCCACAGTACTTCAGAGAAAATACCAGGGCTACTAAGTTATACAGTCGACTTCTTAGGCCACTGTAATTCAGAGAAAATACCAGGGCTACTAAGTTATACAGTCGACTTCTTAGGCCACTGTACTTCAGAGAAAATACCAGGGCTACTAAGTTATACAGTCGACTTCTTAGGCCACTGTAATTAAGAGAATATATCAGGGCTACACATTTCTACAGTAGATTTCTATAGCCACTGTTCTCAGGGAAGATATCAGGGCTACTAGACTATACAATCGACCTCTTTAGCCACTGTATCTTAGGGAAAATTTCAGGGCTACTACATTCTGCAGTCGACCTTTCAAGCTACTGTATCTCAGAGAAGACATCAGGGCTACTAAGATCTACAGTTGACCTTTAGATCAATCATATCTCAGGTAGAGACCAACAATATCAGGTCGCTTCTTTAGAAACACAAGTGTTTTGTTTAAAGGTACCCTTCATCTACTCTGTGAAGTAGCGACTATCATATTGCTAAGCTAGGGTCATATTGTAATCCGTCAAGGTAACTGGTAAGACTGCTTTCATTGAGGGTAAATTAAGTGTAGGGCCTACCTTACATTATTATTTAAAGTCAATCTTTCTAGCCCAATCAACTTATATTTAACAATTTGCTGAGAAAATAAAACCTTATCTCTTGCAGACTTGCAAGCTTAAATCGTGTCTATAGTTCAATGGTATAAATCTTTAGCTTCATCCATTATTTTGGGCTTGGCAACGAAAATAAAACTTTGAATTGGTTGAACTACACCCACTGCACTCAAAGTATATTTCTGATAAACAATATAACTGAATTCGTGTTTGTAATTATTAGGGGTGTGCTTTATTGTTCAGAAAACCTTTTCAATTGTAAAATTTGTTTGATCTGGTCTCAAAATTATAAATTTTAAATTAGCTTGACTGATTAATTTAGCACCATTTAAATATATTGAATTTAATTAGTGTTTTAAATACATAGTAAAACCATAAAAGTTTTCAACAGATCTAATGTCAAATTGTATGGAATATATGTATGCCTTATTATAGAACGATAAAATGTCCAAGCAAAGCACTTTTACAATTTTGCAGAGAACTCAGGATAATTTATACTACATTTATGTGATTTGTGGGCCGAAGCACATGTATTTCACTGTGATGACTTTGATTAAATTATCTGTATGTGGAATATAAGCCAGATATAGTCTCTCTCAAGCGTAGGACTGGTGGTAACTGACAGCTATTAAAAGTTATTAGATCTACTCTTATGTATCCATTCGCCAAACCATATGTTTGGCTGCTGTCACTTTTGCCACTCAAAACTTTCACAACAAACTTTTTTTTTACTATTTTTACGTGATTGAAACATGAACTTATAAAAATAACCATTTGGATGTTATTTTTTTGTGGTTGTGATTCATCTAAAAATGTTTTGCAAACGATAGCTTCTAAAAGGCTGCACTCTCTTCATACAGTAAGATGGCAAACCAGACGATTTGAGTTCGGAGCATTACGTCATACAAACCGTATTGTTCTGTGTTTATGCGCATTCATTTGAAAAATTATATTTTTATATTATTTTATTTTGAAACTAAAATTTTGTATAGCTCTTTCACTAAGTTATAAAACACAATTATTTTATAATTTATGGTGGTCAGTTGTAATAAAATCTAAGCTTAAACATAATACTTTTGAAAATGTCACTAACTGCTTCGGTGGCTGCATGGTCTAACGCGCTACTATCGCACTAGACTAGACTGCCGATGATGAGAATATCGTGGTTCAAATTTCGGCTGGGTGTACTGAGGGTGGTTTTTATACTCTCCGTGCACGCGAATTCGGGGTGGACTCACTATAAATATAAATACACATATAATCATGCTGTTCCCTTACGGGGTAGGCAAGAAACTGTTCGTGTAGCTCAAAAAACAACGCCGTACTTAATTCATTCTCACTTAATTTCTCCCTAATGTTTAATCCCTAAAACCATTAGCGTAATTAGTATAAATTGGCGTATAACCCAAATGGTTAATAGAACGTAGTGTTTAAAATAAATAAATAAATATTTCCTTTATTATAATATTTCTTGTTGCAACAACCCCTAAACAAAACACATAATGGTTTTATTAATATTTTTTGTTCTTTCATTAAACTAATAAAAAGGCAATTACAAAGTAATCCTTAGGGAAGTAATTTAACTATTTTTAGAAGCGTTTGATAACACTTTTGATTAATAATATAGTATTACTAAGAAAATAAGAAACATTTCCACTTCGGTTAACATTAGTGAATTTCAGCAATGTTTGCAATAAAAATCTTCTGCTGTCAAGTTACTACCACTGCTACGCTATATACACTCTAGTCTAGATAGTCCCTGGTAGCTTAAAGTTACTCCCACACGCTAACCTTTGACACTGGACTGGTGACGTCATCCTCCGGTGCAGATATTATCACAGTTACTGACATATTATTAGAACTTTATGACGCACTTGACTTTGTGTGCAAGGTTATGACGTCCAGTTATGGAGATACTCAAACGCGGGATAATTTCACTCAACTGTGTTTTTAACGAGCTTGTTTTTAACTAGGAAGGCTTTGGTCATTTAAAATGGACATATTTTAACGGGAACACGGTTAAGATAGCTTATTCATCTATTTTTAACTCCGAACGTTCAAAACGCTAGTAATCACCGGAGGAGAAAGAGATCTAAGCATAGATTCAATGTGGTATTTTTGTTTGTTTTTTTGTGCTCGGAGTCTTACTATCAGTCCGTACTATCCGCATATTTACACTAATGAACTACGTCTTTGTGGAAACTTCTAATACCCATACTGGCTATAGTGGGTGAAACTATCTAACCTACAAAGCAGTGTGACGCAAGAGGTTAGGAAGTCGTATTTTGTGAAATTAAAAAAAAGTTTCTTGGTGTAGTCAGATTGAATCAAGCCCTGGTCATCTGAGTCAGATTAGTTTCACGTTTCGAAACGCAGTTTTACTTTGCGGTCATGACGACTTCTTCCTCTCCCCGCGACTGTAAGAGAGCAATAGCCAACCACTAATAAGAGTTCCGGCCAGTTCTGCGAGATTCCATTTGACTACCACTGGTTTAATGGGGTCGTTACCTTTTTATCCAGGTGATAGCGTGGACTTTGTGCCCACCCCCGCCTCCCCTTCCACCAAAACCAACGCGGGCACTCACTCATGCTTGCCGGTACTCAACTGTTTTTGTTAGGTCCATTTCACAGTTTTTATCGTAGATTAGCCGGGGGTAGTTCCCCAGCGGCGGCTGTTTATCTGACTACTCTATTCAGTGGTTTTCCCCTCCCCCTGCTTTTGTTTCCACTGTGCGAATATTCTCACTGTTCAGAGATAACCCTTCAACCGCCCTAGGATAGGAATATCCACCATTCACATTCCCTTGGACCGAAGTTTTAATATCGGTCCGCCGAGAGTCGGGGAGGGGCGTAAAAGAATATGTGACCACATCAACTGGTTTTCGATGATAAAACTCTCTCAATGTGGTGTACACACATATGTGTTCGTCCCTCTACCCACACACACACACACGCGCGCGCACTCGGATTAGGAGGAGGCTTTCAAATGTTATTTTTATTGTTAATGTTGTCTGGTTTGGGTTTAAATCCTTTTCATTCGTTAGGTTTTCATCATTAAATGAGATTTAGCTCAGTGATTGAAACTCTTCTTTCAAACCGATATTTCCGTGGATAAACGTTTTTAGTCACACAAACTGTCGTTTCACGTCATGTCTTTATTCTCGTATCAGTGTCATATAAATATGAAAATATAAACATTAAAATAAATAGTACTTTATTGACCATCTCAGTGTTCTATTGGTTAAAGTTTCTGGATATAGATACAGATGTCCCAGGTTCGATCTACGACGCATACAGTTGTTTTTTTCTGTGAAGCAGTGGATCTGTAACGGTGTCAACTCAGCCTCATGAGAACAATTGAGGAGCTAGTTGAATAAAGTAGTGGCTCCGGTCCAGAAAACTGAGAACAAGGGCTGGAGGGTTCGTAGGGCTGACCATATAACACTCGCTAATGAGTTGATGCCATGAAGTACTTTTTTATATGTATTTGATAATTGTATAAATAGTAAATATCTTGTGTTTATTTGCAGTTTTTTTTAATATTTTATCCCAATGCTAAGACTCGTCTTCAATCATTAGCACCCATGACATATTGTTTGTCTACAATAGCCACGCATGCGCACTCTCTCATCTTCCAAAACCGTAATATTCAATATATACAGCAGCAACGTAAGCTCAATCACATGTCGGGTCAACGTCTATCTCCTATGGATACGGAGCTACGTCGACTTGAATTCAGCCAATCAGAACCAAACATGCCGTTGTATTTAAATAAATTGGTCTAGAATAACAGTTCGTTGATATATATGGTTTTTTTTAAAATTAACTCCTTATAGTAGTGATTATTAATATTTAACCATATAGTTAATATTTTAATTTATTTCTAATATTTTTTTATTTGTGATCTTTGATACGCTTTGAAGACGTAGTCGTGTTGATTTAAATGTCCTCTTCGGGCATTTTGAGGTAAACAGCCCTTATTGAAACAGAAAACCAGCCAATGACTGCACGTCAAGCAAGGGGAGGCAACTGATTGAAGATGATATATACACATGCTGTTTTATATATCACTTATCAAGAGCTTTTATTTTGCACTGCGTCATATTATCCCTTTGTGTTATATTATTATTTTTTTATTAGCACCGCGTCTTACTACCCGTTCAGGTCATACGCACTTACGCTAATGTGCAATGGTAGGGTGAATGTGAGATGAAATGAAGGACCTACAGTTTAACGTGGAATCAGAGCCACGGTGGAGACCTGGAATTCCTCACATTCACAAGATGTCTTGTCAGAGGTGAAGGAACTTTGTGTTATACGAATATGTACTAATTATGCTAATGATTTTAAGGATGAAGAAGGTTATATTTAGGAGAAGCGTGCCCGCATTAGCGTGAAGTGGGAGTGGTAAAGCATTCTGGAAAAAAATTCCATCAGTACACCCGACCGAGATTTAAACCACGATCTCCCCATCATATGCAGTCTAGTTTGCTGTGAGAGTGACGCCTTAGATCAAGCGGCCGCTGAAGAGGGTTCTTATCAAGAGCTGACCTAATGATTGGTATGTGTAAATTTAGCTGCTGGCACTATAATATCCCTGAAAGCGCTTTGAGGTGACAGGGCTATTGGGAGGAGGCTTTCTGAGGGGAACCTTAGCATTTTATTTATTTTTATAATCTTTGCAACATAAATCTACAATCTAGTCATCGGTGACTGTGATATCAATGATAGCTCTTAGTGGCCGATGATATTCACAAGTCCATCACAGACTCTACCTTCAAATATGAGTGAAGAATGACCCTGCACACAAAACTATCCCTGGATAGAACAGTGGTATAGCATTAGTGCGCTAAGCAGAAGATTCCGGGTTCGAGTCCTGTGTTTAAGCGTCACTTTTCAATTTAGTCGAATATGACTCAGCTACGGCTGATTTCCGTAGTAACAATAACTTAATCCCTCAAGCTTCACTTATATACACTATATACTTGATTGTATACCGTTCCTTTATCCTATATTAACATATTTACATTAAGTTTGACCATATTCATAATTTAATAACAAAATTAAAACCTAACTTACAAATAAGCACGCGTGAAAACAGAATAAAAATATATCCTGGCTACGGAATAAATAGAACGTAATGTCCCTGATAAATTTCGTAAGTTTGTTATTTTCAAAAACTTGTTTTTTTACTCTTCTTATAATTAAAAAATCACACAAATCTTCTCCCACTTTTTCTTAGTTAGAAGTTATTTTAAGTGTTGTATTGAAATGTGATCTCAACCCAAGTTTGTTATGAGCGCTTCTCTCCATCTCTCTCTCTCTCTTCTAGAAGTGTAAATAAAGCTGTTCCCAGCCAATAGCGTCTCCCGCCCTGGAGATGAGTTTCCAACTAGGAACAATCTTTTCCGTCTCTTAGCGCTCCGTGTACAAACGGTCCAACTCCAATTCTCAACATTGTAGTCGAACCACTTCAGTGATCGAATGGTCTAAGGCGTCAATCTCAATGTTAGGCGGGCCCATTAAAGATGGGGAGCTCGGGGTTCGAATCCCGGTTGGGTATACTGAGGGTTTTTTCCTAAATGGTTTCCACCCTCCTTCCGCGCAAACGCGGGTACATTATCTCCAAAATGCTTCCTTTCTTATCCCTACCCCATTAGAATAATTATTAAAATATTATGTGTACAACCTGAACAGGTAGTAAGATGCGGTGATGTTCGGGTGGTGGGTGGTGTCTATGATCGGGAGATCAGGGCTGGAATCCTGGCTGGATATATTTAGGGAGGATCGTCATAAGCGATTTCCTACTCTCCCTTCATCTAAATGCAGTTACATTTCCTCTAAATTCTACTTTCTCCATCTTTACCCCTTTAGTATATGTATGCGGATAGCCCGAATGGGTAGTAAGACGTGGAGAATAAGAAACAAACAAAACAGTGAAGTCACCTGATTGCAACTAACATCCAGTGGTTCTAGAGGACCTTGGTTGTGTCCCCGGCAGAGGGAGGTGTAGAGTAGTGTGTATGTTCTTCCTGTTCTCCTGTTTTGGTGCCGAGTGGACACTAATATATTATCTTGGACAGACTTAGCTAGGAGCAAGTGTTGACCAAGTGAGACAGAGTGACAACTTCCTCGAATCCCACCAAAATATCATTCCGGGTATTATAAAACACGCAGAGTTCGTGCCGAGACTAAAATAACGTAATATTGAATTTTATCACGAAGCAGATAGATACGCCACATATTTCTCATTTTAGATTAAAAAAATTAACATGGACACTTTTATAAAATCGGTCATTTTTTCTCTGAAAACAAAAAACGACAAAGTTGTTTCATAGACTCGCTTTACATACGACATAATTTTATTAGCCATGTACTTAAATGAACTGGTGATAAAAATGGGCAAGCTTTCATGCACGTATCAACATTTGTTTGGGAAGTAAGGTCTAGGGACGAGCTAATTCATGGGGCGTGAAAGAGAGTTGGGTCACTGTTGACCCCTCACTACCCGAAACCAGACGTCGTGGCCGATGGCTGAACGGTCGGTTTTTACGGCACCGTAATTTGGAGTGGGTGTAGCGTCTCTTGGCCCCGTCCCGCCATATCGTGGCAATCTTCATGATGAACACTCGGCCGGGTCCAAGGTTTGCTCTTCAAATTTATTACTACGACCAGCAGGTCTGACGTCAATGCATACTGTTTAGGTCGAGTTTCTTGTTGCTGGACCAGGTCTGACGTCACTACATGTTGTCTAGGTCGAGTGTCTTGTTGCTGGACCAGGTCTGACGTCACTACATGCTGTCTAGGTCAAGTGTCTTGTTGCTGGACCAGGTCTGACGTCACTACATGTTGTCTAGGTCAAGTGTCTTGTTGCCGGACCAGGTCTGACGTCACTACATGTTGTCTAGGTCAAGTGTCTTGTTGCCGGACCAGGTTTGACGTCACTGCATGTTGTCTAGGTCGAGTGTCTTGTTGCCGGACCAGGTCTGACGTCACTACATGTTGTCTAGGTCGAGTGTCTTGTTGCTGGACCAGGTCTGACGTCAATGCATGTTGTCTAGGTCGAGTGTCTGGTTGCTGGACCAGGTCTGACGTCACTACATGCTGCCTAGGTCAAGTGTCTTGTTGCTGGACCAGGTCTGACGTCACTACATGTTGTCTAGATCGAGTGTCTTGTTGCTGGACCAGGTCTGACGTCACTGCATTCTGTCTAGGTCAAGTGTCTTGTTGCTGGACCAGGTCTGACGTCACTACATGCTGTCTAGGTCAAGTGTCTTGTTGCTGGACCAGGTCTGACGTCACTACATGTTGTCTAGGTCAAGTGTCTTGTTGCCGGACCAGGTCTGACGTCACTACATGTTGTCTAGGTCAAGTGTCTTGTTGCCGGACCAGGTTTGACGTCACTGCATGTTGTCTAGGTCGAGTGTCTTGTTGCCGGACCAGGTCTGACGTCACTACATGTTGTCTAGGTCGAGTGTCTTGTTGCTGGACCAGGTCTGACGTCAATGCATGTTGTCTAGGTCGAGTGTCTGGTTGCTGGACCAGGTCTGACGTCACTACATGCTGCCTAGGTCAAGTGTCTTGTTGCTGGGCCAGGTCTGACGTCACTACATGTTGTCTAGGTCAAGTGTCTTGTTGCTGGACCAGGTCTAACGTCACTACATGTTGTCTAGATCGAGTGTCTTGTTGCTGGACCAGGTCTGACGTCACTAAATGCTGTCTAGGTCAAGTGTCTTGTTGCTGGGCCAGGTCTGACGTCACTACATGTTGTCTAGGTCAAGTGTCTTGTTGCCGCACCAGGTCTGACGTCACTACATGTTGTCTAGATCGAGTGTCTTGTTGCCGGACCAGGTCTGACGTCAATGCATGTTGTCTAGGTCGAGTGTCTGGTTGCTGGACCAGGTCTGACGTCACTACATGCTGCCTAGGTTGAAATTCTTGCTGCTAGATCAGGTGTTCACTACAACCTGGCTAAACTATTTCAGATCCTGTAATTGTGATAAGATATATGCTGAACTCTTGCTTCAAGCTGCTTTACGTTATCCCCAAAAATATTAATCTGAAATTAACTTTTACTCTTAAAACACTCTTCAAAAGAAGATGTTTTACCATACATCCCAACATATTTGTCACAATACTGTTTTACCATGAGTTTAATGCAGGCATACCTTTGTAATCGATAAGAAGAATTCACAGAAACTGCACCTTCATATTCCTCGAGAAAGGATTAAAATAAACGTAAGCTAGTCCCAAAGAAACTCCCAAGATGGGCTAACTAGATTATCACTCAGTTATCACTCATGAGTCAACCCTTCTATCCTGATCAGAGAAGAGTTTACTATCCGTGCAGCCAGCCCAGTGTTTCAAGTTCAGAGCCGGGCACAATAACAGGCAGGTGAACAGGATGAACCGGGGGAAATGTGTTTCCCATCCCGAGACCTGCAGAGTCTAAGCCCTTCCAAGAATGTTTCGCAGCAGCGGAGCTTTCCGAGACAGCTAAGGGGATTAAAACAACTTTTCAAGTCGTTCTCTCTTTCTCTTCTTTCTCCACTCTTCGTTCTCTCTTAACATTCCCCTTTGTAACGCGCCTGTATTTTACTCTCGAGCTTGGAAGGCTCCAGAGAGGAGAGGAAGTCAAGCCTTGTAGTGTGCAGCAGGGTTTATCACAGGACAGGACAACTACGCCCGGCGAGAATGAAGGTACTTACTAGCACTCCAGATCTAAGTCCGTTAACAATAGCACTTTCGAGAAATGTCTCAGTTAATGGTTCATACATTGTATTACAACAAACATTTTGTATAAAGCAACGCTCTTTTATTTGTAACAATCCATTTTGATTCGTGTTTATTTGCAATTGCCTCTCCACTCTCACGTCGTCCAATCTTCTTTTACTTTGCCTCTCATTTATAAATCTTCTTAAGGATTTTCATTCTGTTTTCTACCTTCGTAGATTTTTCAAACCGCGTCAAAGGCGAATCGCTTCTATCTCTCTACAAATAAATAAGGTGATTTAAAAAAATAAAGAAACTCTTTCAATTTAATTTGCTTGTGTGGCCCATCTTTTCTCGAGATACAAATTAACACTCGATAGAGTTGCGACTAAAGGTGTGCACGCTTACACCTTTCATGAAACTTTGAATGTGTTTATACTTTGTAAATGTCGGCATCTCTCTCCAACCCCCGCTTTTCACCCCTTCACCCTCCTTACCCTCTTTGACTCCTTATTCTCTTTGGAGGGGTTGTAATTAGATGGGGCTCTGTGTTTTAGCAATACTAAAAGCTCAGTTCAAGTTTGGTTACTCTCTTGTGTTGATATAATACCCGATTATTTTTTTAAGTGTTCACTGCCGGTCTGTTTCCTTTCCTCCCACATAATTAAACCGCAATGTAGTATAGTCCGTGCACATTATATTGGGCCTTCAGCACAGTTGATACATTAATAAAATCAATTAGGTAATCATCAGCCCCTCCCCCTTTTCAATTTGTTTTGTCCATTTGACAAATTATATTAATTGTCGTCACTTGTCGGTGTTATGAAACAAATTAGTTAGGTGATTGTATGTAACACTACTATTGCGAAGGAACTATACTGGCAGTTAATAGACAGGTTATTACACTAGTGTAGGGATAAGTGTGGTATTATCACCATGAATAGGCTGTACTTAAAGTTATTGTGCTGGCTTTTGAACTGTAGTATGTATGAGTATATTGTCGTCGTGAGCAGACTATACTGGCAGTTATTGCGTGGTTTATTGAACTATTTTAGGTATGTCCTTGATGGGATACACTTCAATAACATTTGTTTGTAGTACAAAGGTTAGTTACGATTTATAATAGGATTTAGATAGGATTTCTTAGGGTAAATGCACCAACATTTGCATGGAGTTGAAATGGTCCAGCCTCTTCACAGAGTGTTCAATTGAGCTTCAAACCTCAACCTCACCATCACAGTATTTGGTTAGATCTACGCCTTAGACCACTTCACCACCTGTGCGTGCTACAACAAAATAATTGTCTGGCCAAATATTTTATATTAGTGGGTCGTTGAAGCGATGGTGCAGATTATCATTATAAAATGTATTCAAAATATTTTATTGGGAAAAGTTCTATTGAATGAGGCCAAACTCAATTTTCTAGTTAAGGGTTTACTCGTCAAAGGTTAACGACTTTTCATATATTTTAAGCTTTAGGAGTTTCCTTTTAAGCAAAAAATGTATTTTCACCTCCAAATCATTATGATAGCTTTAAAACGACCCCTCGCCCAGCTCTTTACATATTTGTTGCACCATTCTACTTAAGTAAGAATGTTGAGTTGCTAGATAAATATTTTACTTACCAATTTACAAACAAGCACAAATCATGGTTTTCATGGATGTCAACAATGAATGGCTATACATATTAGCTACTGCGAGCACAGCATAAAATTTGGAAACTCTTGATAAAAATTGAGTTTCTTTAAAATATTCTATTTTTCCGACATCCTTGACCCCTAACCTTTAAAATGAGTATTAGTTTGTCAAAATCAGATCAAATGTTTTCCCGTAGTTTCGATTACTGGAAATGGACATCATAATAATACAAATATAAATATAACCAGAAAGATTGAGAAATTAAGAAAATGTTATAATGAGAGTGAGTGTATGATTTTGAGATTGTTAGTGTTAGAAAGTGAGTGTGAAAGCGTGAGTGTTATATATTGAGAGTGAGAGTGAACGTGATTGAATGTGAGAGAGCGTGTGAAATGTTTAGAATGAGAACGAGAGAGTGTCTGTGTAAGGAAGTGTGAGACAGAAAGTTAGAGAAAAAGTGAAAGATAATGTGTGTGATAGAGAGAGTATGTGAAAGGGGGTGTTTGTGTGAAATAGAGTGTGTTTGAAAAAGAATGTGTGTTAAATAGAATGTGTATGTTATAAAGTGTTAATGAGATAGTGTGTATGTGTGAGAGAGAAAAAAGTGTATGAAAAAGTGGTTGTGTGTGAGAGAGAGAGAGAGAGAAAGAGAGGGATAAAGAAAGCTAGAGAAAAAGTTAAAGATAGTGTGGGTGATAGAGAGAGTATGTGAAAGGGAGTGTTTGTGTGAAAGAAAGTGTGTTTGAAAAAGAATGTGTGTTAAATAGAACGTGTATGTTATAAAGTGTTAATGAGATAGTGTGTATGTGTGAGAGAGAAAAAAGTGTATGAAAAAGTGAAAGATAGTGTGTAGGGGAAGGAGGGGTAGAACCGGGTACCGGGGTGGAAGCGGGTGGCCTTGAATTTGTGCCTGGGGGGTGGGGGAATCTAACGGGAGTGGTAGGAATGTCTTCTGTATACCCGTGTCAGTCACAAAGAGAAGGTTTGTGAAGATAGGACGAGTTTTGTTCAAGTTACAGTATATTCGTGTTTTTTGTTTAGTTTCATCTTATTTTATGGTTTTTACTTTATACCTACAAACAGAGAAGACATCATTTTTGGCATTTCGTGGTGAGTACAATAGAAAGATACTTCTCTTAGCTTTACCCAGATATTATTATTCTCAATTTTGGGTTAGAATTTTCCTGTTGTGAGAGTTTAAAACCAAATTAAGCGTTTGGGGCAGAACCGGTGGGGTAAAATCGGGTACCCGGTTTTACCCCGCCAGTTCTGCCGGGTACCCGGTTTCACCCCGTGATTATTTGTTACTTTGGTCATTAATGTAATGTTATAAGCTAACTTGTTCAAATGAACAGGAACGTTCCTGAAGTTAAAGAAATGTTCGTTGCGATAGTTATTTTATACGAAATAATTTATTTTTGATGTTTTGGTGTAATGTGATAGATTTGTTATGATTAATAATTATTGCAAGCTTACAGTGTTTTATTTAATTAATTTTATTTCGTTTGTTTCAATTAGTGAAGCTTACAACTATATTATGTATATTATATAAGTTATAATTGTAATGAACAATACTACAATTTTAACTATTTTCAGGCTAAGTACTCAACATGCCACGAAAATATATTCGTATAAGTAATCGCCAAAATTGGTCCGAGGAGAATATGGCGAAAGCAATTGATGAAGTTATTCAAGGAAATATGAGCTATAAGAAGGCATCTTTTACTTATGATTTACCTCAGTCGACTCTTGAAGATCGTGTAAAAAAAGCCAAAATTGGAGCTTCAGTAAAAGTGGCAGCTAGAAAAGGTTAGGCCTACAAGTTTTTAATATAATTTATATAAATTATAGTATTTACTTTATTGTACTCCTAGCTTACTAATGTTAAAATATTTGGTTTTAGGGATGGGAAACTTCAAATGTGTGTTCACCGAAAACCAAGAAAGGGAACTTGTACAGCATATAAAGTTCATGGAGATCCGCTTGTTTGGTCTCACAACGAAAGATGTAAGGCGTCTTGCTTACGAGTTAGCTGAGAAAAACGGACTCAAACATAATTTCAACCTCAAGGAGAAACTTGCAGGACCTGATTGGCTAAGTTGTTTTATGAAACGTCATCCTGATCTGTCACTCAGAAAACCGGAAGCAACTTCAGCTGCACGGGCAATGGGGTTTAATAAAACCGCTGTTTCAAAATTTTATGAAATTCTGGCCAGCTGTTTTGAAACCTACAAATTCCAACCAGGACGTATCTATAACGTTGATGAAACGGGACTAACATCTGTGCCTAAAACACAGTCTAAAGTTTTGGCCCAGAAAGGCAGGAGGCAGGTAGGTGCTCTGACGTCAGCAGAGCGAGGACAATTGGTAACGGCGGAGCTTTGTTTCTCGGCAGCCGGACATTATGTTCCACCATTATTGATATTCCCAAGAATAAGAATGAAGGAAGAACTTATCGAAGGTGCACCACCAGGGACAATTGCTATATGCCACCCTAGTGGCTGGATGCAAGCAGAAATATTTTTAGAATGGATGCAGCACTTTATCAGTAACGCAAAACCTTCGAAAGAAGAACCAGTTCTTCTGTTGCTTGATGGACATGCAACACACGTCAAAAACTTGGCAGTTATTGACATTGCTCGTGACAATGGGATCATAATACTTTGCTTTCCGCCACATTGTACCCACAAGCTTCAGCCGTTAGACGTAAGCTTCATGGCTCCTCTAAGCACTTTTTATGGACAGGAAGTGAAGACATGGCTCCTTAACCATCCAGGGAGAGTGGTAACGCAATATCAGATCGCCAAATTGTTTGGGTTGGCTTACATACGAGCAGCAACCATGCAAAATGCGATTTCCGGGTTTCAGAAGACCGGGATTTATCCACTAAATCCAAATACGTTCGGAGAAGAAGCATATGCTCCAGCAGACACAACAGAGAGAACTGCTGAAAAAGAGAGTGTAAATCCTAAAACAGATTGTGAGTCTCAACCTGGACCACCTTGTGAGCCTCAACCTGGACCTTCTTGTGAGCCTCAGCCTGGACAATCTTGTGAGCCTCAACCTGGACAATCAGGTCTTGCAGTAACACCAAAGAAAGTTTCGTATAACTTTAGCGTTTCACCTCAAGATGTAATTCCAATTCCACACTGTGAAAGATCTGTTTCAAACAGAAGAAGAGGCAAAACAGCCATCATTACAAGCTCCCCATACAGGAATGAACTGAGGGAAATGCAGAGAGGCCCTGCAAATAAACAAGTAAAAAGAAAATTGTTGGCAAAACCCCGCAATCTGAAGCAAGAACAAAGTCGACATTCTAGTTCTTCCGATGAGGATAAAAATGAAACACCATGTCTTCTCTGTAAAGAACCTTATTCTACTACCAACAAGACAGATGAATGGGTTAGGTGTCTAAAATGTCAAAAATGGGCGCATGAAAGCTGTACCGGATGGGATAAAAATGAGCTGGACGAATTTGTATGTGTCCCATGCCTAAGAAGCAAAAAATGATAAGATCCGGTTTTACCCCATGGCGTATCCGGTTATACCCCATAGCTGGGGCAGAACCGTTTTTTTACATTGTTCTATATTTGTAGAGATAGATAAAAAAAAATCCTGAACACAGACATTTGTATAGTCAAATATTGTAATAAATACTATTGTCCTTCGCTGTACAAAATTTCAGATTAAAATATTAATTTAACTATTTTTTATGAATTTTTCCCCTTAGCGTCCCGGTATTACCCCTACTTCCCCTACGATAGAGAAAGAAAGCTAGTGGGTGAGAAAGTGTGTGTTTGTGAGAAATATTGTGAGAGAGACAGCATGTGTAAGAGAGAGAGAGAGAATATGTGGGCGAGTCTGGCAAAGGTTATTATAGAGAGAGTGTATATGTGAGAGATAGCTAGAGTGTATTATGGAGAGAGAGAGAGAGAGTGAGAAAAGTTGTCAGATGAGAAAGTGCGTGTGAGATAGAATCTTTGAGAAAGATATTTGTCATGATCTCAGAAACTGTTGGTTTAAAAAAAAAATTCATATAAAAGATTTTTTATTTTTAATAGTAGGCCTATTACCATTTTGCAATCATAAGTTATATAGTATTTCAAATAGTTGCAGAGATACGGAAATTTTCGATTCTGTAAAATACTCTAAAAGTCAGTTTTATAAGAAAATGAAATAAGCTATTTTAGTTAGAATCTTAATCAATGCCTAGATAAGAATTTTAATCAAAATCGATAGAGCCAATTTTGAGAGAATAGATTTTCTTTTTCTTTTCGATTTTTATTAATCTACTCTTAATTTTTAGGGTTCAGGAGGCCGAGACATCGACATCCATCAACATTTTGGGTTAGATTTTTTTTTACGGTCGCAATACCTTACCTTTAGTGTTCTAAAAGTTAATATATAAGATATATATTAGCCTGTAGCTTTAAAGTTATTGGTTTTATAAAAATATGCTTCAAAATAAAGATTTGTATTATAAATAGTCCTACATATTTGCAATGATAAGTAATTTCATATCTCAAAGAGCTACGTAGATATGATAAACAAAAATAAGAATTTACGCATCAGACCGGAACCCTTAAATTCCTTTTGCCAAAATATTGAAAGTAGCCATTTTGCTTGGAATATTTATAAATGTATGGAAATGAAATTTAATCAAAATCGTTAAAGACTGTTTTAAGAAAATAGCATTTTTCTCTTTTTGCCCTTCAGTAAACTACCCCTAATTCCAAAATCCCCCTCAGGGGTATGAAAACCCTAGATACCAATTTTTAGTCCGATCGGTAAAATAGCTTTGGCTCTAGCCCGAGGTACAAACAGACAGACAGACGGAAATTAAAAAAACAACTTTTTTGGATTCGGGGGCGTCATAAAACGTCAACATTTATCAAAATCTCCAGTTCGATTTTTTTGACGATCACACTACTTTCTCTACTTGTAAGATAGCGAGAAAATAAAAATTATCACCAAAACCTATATATACTTAGATCATACGCAAGATTGTTGCATGTGGTGCATAACATATTACTTTGAAATATACACTCTAATTTAAGTGGTATCTGGGAAAGATAACTGATCTGTATTGTGATTCTATTTGAAAGAAAAAATGAACATGAAAATCCAAACTTACACAATTAAAATGGCCATCTAAACACATTTAAATATTATTTGATCAATTATTGAAATTATGACAAATACCAAAACTTATTTAAACATCGTCGTATCGTTTCATGCGCGAAACCATATATAAGAAAATATTTTTGTAAAATTGACTACTTAACCTTTTAATTTGCGAACTATACTAGTTGTCAATATTGTTGATTCAAATGTGAATTAATGATAATATTTCAATAACAATAAATGTTTCCCCAGTCTAAGAAGCAATTATTAAAACAGCAATTTTATGATTAGAGGTGAATATTAAAAAATATAGAAGAAGAAAAACTATCAAGGTAAACACAATTATGTATGTCTAACTGTAACAATTTTAATTAATTTAATATCTGTTTATTTATTTTGTTTGTCTATTATAATTATTTATTTCGAGTTTTATTATATTATTTTGTGTTGTATGGTGGACAGATGTAGCAGTTGGTTACCTTGATTTTTGTAACCATGGCCTCCAGATTATATAAGGACATTCTCATATTTTTAAAATAATTTACTTGATGACGATTTCGACAGTCCAAGACAAGATTTGAAAATATATGTTTTTATTATCTAAGTAACAAAGATATTATTTATTGTGCACAGAGGAAGCATTTTCATCGTTTTTGGATTTTTTTATGTCACATACAATCCGATGGTGCTGACATCTAGCGAGACCAAAAAGAACCTCGAATATATCCGAGTGAAAGAAAATTAAAACCAATTATTGTATCTAGTTTATTGCTGGTTTGGTGCTAAAGGAAGCTTACTACAACCACTTTGAATTACCTTCTATGAAGTTTCTATTTTCTGTTTGTGATTCCAAATTGTATACCCACATTAACAAAAATAATTATTTTTCGAGTCTAATGAACTACTGTAACCTCGATTGGCGTTGTGCTTGGATTTGGAAAGAGCCGCGCTATGTTACTGGGTAATATTTTAAAAGGAAGAACATTCGCTCTCTCTCACGCCCGGCGGCGAGTTCGAGTTAAAAAATGTACGTGTTAATTTAAATTGCGTTATTTATTTTACCTGGAGATCAGACATTTGGTGAGAGCAATCCACAGTATTTTTATTTCCAACCATGTGATCGACTTCATTTTACTAGCGACTACAACACTACATAAATATTTTCAAGACATATTTTGTTCTGGCCAATTAATTAACTGCAAGATTTGCTATTAAATTGATTATTTTCTACATTTAAGATTGTGCGATGAAGGCCATTTGAAACAACAATACTAACTTTTCTGGCTTAATACCCGCCTCGGTGGCGTAGTTGGCTGACGCACTAGTCGTGTTGAGCTCGACTGCTGAGGACAGGGAGATCGAGATTCGAATCTCGGTCGAGTGAACTGGGGGGAGGGGGGGTCCTAAATGGTTTTCCACTCTCCCTCCACGCAAATGCGGGTTCACTTCCTCTAATTCAACCTTCCCAATTCCTAATCTATTAGCGTAATTATTACTTAAAAGTGCATAACCCGAACGGTTAGCAAGACGTGGTGCTAATTTTTCTTCTGGCTTAATAATTATTTTTTAATTATTTTTTTCTTCTTGATATATAACTTAATTTTATTTCAAGAACATATTATATTTAAATATTTTATTTAAAATTTTTGATCCTAAAAAACGGAATCCAAGTAATAATTGTACACCTAATTTTGACTCTAATATTTGTGTAATTAAATATTTTGTTTTACCTAATACTTAGCTGTATCATTAGCAATTGAGAATAATAACTACAAAGAGCTTCAAATTATTAATTTTTCATTAATCATCTCTATTACATAGTGTACCCCCCCCCCCCCCCCCNNNNCACACACACAAACATCATTCCTATGTATTTTGTGGTTATAAAGATTTTTTTAAGTCACTGTTTTATTAAGGGCCGGTCTTATGACTACCGGATAAATATTGCTATCGGGAGGTTAAAGTTAGCGATCAGATAAAGGTTATCAGCCACTTTAATGTTTCACGCGTATTATGAAACTAATTTATCTGCCAGATATGTAGGATAAGTAGGCCTATATTTGTATGCAGAAATCGCAAGGTTGGTACTGTTTTTACTGGTACGCGCATGCGTATAGGCCCTGCTGATATCGCTGCAACCTAGCGAGTGGTGACAACGCTCAACATATGTTAAATAATGGCGGCCAAACGAGAGCGAAGAAACAGTTGGCTTCACGTGGGTACAGAAGCTAAGTTGTCTTGTAAGTACTAATTTCGGTGTCTGCCAAAATGTGGGCATTAGTTTGGTACAACGTTTACTAAATTTAATTTATTGTACTCACATTTAAATAATTGGTTCTTATATAACTATAGCTCTACAAATAGCTTATCAGTTTTGGTAAAAGTGTGAATTAAATGTTCTAACTTTATATATACTCAGAACCTGGGCTTGTACTTACTAAACAGGCAAACTAAGATTTTAACCTAAAAACAGATTTGGATAGGTTACTAGATCATTATGGCAACGCCAATTTTAACTTTCAGATAAAAGTTATTAGGTACTTTAAAACTCCAGATAAAAATGTGACTGATAAATACATTTTATCTGGTAGATAAATGCTATCTGGCGGTCATAAGGCGCACTTTATCTTATCAACCAGATAAATATATTTAACGGCCGGATTAATATTTATCCAGGAGTCATTAGACCGGCCCTTAGTATATTAACGCTAGGCAGCAATCAACAATTACTTTATAGACGGATTGTCTATTGGCGCCAAACCCCGGAAATTCAAAGGAACTACACCCCGATCGCTGTCTGTCAGAACCCTTTCACACGTAGCGGGTTTTACCCGCCACCAACGCTAGAGACGGGCGCCGGTTAAAATGCAGTTGTTTTCACGTGTGGCGGGTACCTTTGTAGGTGAGGCAATCAACTTTCGAGCTCCTAATGCCTTGGAGTAAGGGCCAGTTTCATAGTCAAATTTAGTACGCCTCAAGTGCGGTGCTACACTAAGTTCATAACAACACCTACCTAAACTCGAATGGAATGGGCCGTTCTCGTATAGGAAACTGGCCCATTCCATTCTGGTTTAGGTAGGTGTCGTCATGTATTTAGTGTAGCACCGCACTTGAGGCGTACTAAATTTGACTATGAATTATTATTATTATTATTATTAGCACCGCGTCTTACTACCCGTTCGGGTTGTACGCACTTACGCTAATATGTAATGGTAGGGTGATTGTGAGATGAAATGGAGGACCNTACGCACTTACGCTAATGTGTAATGGTAGGGTGATTGTGAGATGAAATGGAGGACCTACAGTTTAACGTGGAATCCGAACTACGGTGGAGGCCTGGCATTCCCCACATTCATTGACTATGAAACTGGCCCTAAGTGTAAATCCTACCTCGAATTTTATCCTGTTTCTCCTGACCTCCTCTAACTTTGACCTGTGTCTCCTGACCTTCTATAACTTTGTACTGTGCCTCCTAACCTACAGCTGTCTCCTGAGCCTCCTGATCTCCCTTACAGTGTGTCCTGTGTATCCAAGCTTCCCTCCCTCACACAATGTATTATGCCTCTTGATCTATAGCTGTTGGCTGATCCTCCTTATTTACTGTAATTATACCCTGTGTCTCCTGACCTATAACTATGTATTATGCCTCCTGACCTATAACTGTTTCCTGAGCCTCCTGACCACCTATAACTATGCCCTGTGTCTCCTGACCTTCTATAACAATGTACTGCGCCTCTGACCTATAACTGTATCCTGGGACTCCTAACCTCCCTCGCAAAGTGCCATGTGTATTCTTTCTCCTCGCCAAGTCTCCTGTACCTAGCCGTCATCTCTCCCCCCTACCCTCCCCCCTCACAGTGTCTCACTGTCTCCTCTCTCCCTGGAGATAAGATCCTTGTTTGACCGGGGTGACCTCTGCTTGGCATCTTCAACAGTTGCTATGGTGATTCCTGGGGACAAAAAACACCCACACACGGGACAGAGAGTTCGCGTGGCTGTGTGACTCCCTCTACTCGCAGACTGACTTAGTCTCTCCCCTACCTCCCTTTTCTCACTCCTAGAGTGCCTCACAGGAGGCTGTGTGGCCAGATTGCTGCTGTTCCATTGGGAAAGCACCTTCCTCCCCCTCTATCCCCTTTCCTGTTTTCTACGGAAATGTCAAGTGAGGTAGGAACGACGACATGCTAAAAAAAAAATTCCACCTGGAGACTTTTATCGCATTTCTTTTATTTGTTTTTTTTTCAATTCCCTTTTCAATATAAAAGATAAGTGTGTAAAAGGGTCAATGTGGATCAGTTTATGCTTTATTTCATTTTGTTTTTGAGTAGTTTTTAAAGTTTATACAAATAGACTTTTACACTTGACCTTTGGATTTAAAAAAAATAGCTTTTGTTAGTTTAAAATCAATTGGGCTGTTAGTTGAAGGCTCAAAAGGTTGCTATTTGAGGCTCAGATGGCTGTTAGTTAAAGACTCACCGGGCTGTTAGTTAAAGGTTCCCAAGGATGTTAGTTGAAGTTTCACAGGGTATTAATTGGGGGGTCACAGGGTTGCTATTTGAAGGCCCACATAGATTTTAGTTGACTGATCATAGGGCTATTAATTAAAGGCACACAGGGATATTAATTGAGGGTTAACAGGGTTGTTAATTGTGGCCTCACATGGCTGTTAGTTAAAGTCTCAAAGAGCTGTTAGTTGACAGATAGTTAACAGGGTGGTTTATTGAAGGATCTGTTAGTTAAAGATTCTCAAGGATGTTAGTTGAAAGTTCACAGGGTTGTTAGTTGAGGGCTCACAGAGATCCCCATTCAAGGATCACAGTTAGTACCAATAGTTTAATAAAAATATTTAATGATTGGTTCAATTATTATTTTTATCATTTTGTTAATATTAAATTAAGAATTTGATGTAATTTAAGTTATTTCATATAATGTGATATTATTTTTATATATTAATTTTACTGAAATTTTGAATACTTATTTTAAATAATTTTAGCTAGTGCAGTTAATCGGAGTAGTTATAATCATGACATATTTTTAATAGTGATAAGTTAGTTGATATGGTTATTAGTTGAAGGTTCACGTGAATGTTAGTTGAAGGCATACTTGATGTTAGTTAAAGGCGCACAAGGCTAGTTTAAGGATCAAAGGGCTGTTAGTTGAAGGCTCACATATGCTTACAGGGCTATGAGCTTTTTTTTAGCTACTATCTGTTAAGGCTATATGCTTATGTATTAATTACGCTAATGAACTAGGAATGAGTAGGATTGACTTATAGCAAGTGTAACCGCATTTGCGTTGAGGTAGAGTGGAAAATAATTTTGGAAAACAAATCCTCAGAGCAACCGATCGGTATTCGAACCCCAATCTTCTTATTATCGGCAGTTCAATATAACACCCGAGAGTAACGCCTTAGATAATGCAGCCTCCGAAGCAGGTGGTTGTTAGTATAAATCTCAAAAGGTTGTTATTTGGGGTTTTAAGGGTTGTTAATTGGGGGCTCACAGGGTTGTTTGTTGAAGGCTCACATGGTTGTTAGTTGGTTATAATGATGGAAGAACGAATATTATGCTACTTATAGAACCATATCCTTGACCCATGTGTGCGTGTGGCCATAACTGCCCTAAATGAATGTTTTAAGCCAGTACTTAAAACAATACTTGTTTAAGTAAGGACATCGTTTCCTGCTCCTAGTTTCATTTAGTCAACTGTTCTGAAACAAATAGAAGATGCACTCTCACTGTTGTGGAAACAGGAAATTACGCTCGGGGGCAACTTCCGGTTGTAAACGTCTTGGTTGTAAGGCCCAAGGGATAATTATTGTACAGTCTGGATCAAGACTGTGTATACTCCCCACCAACAGCCGATCTTATCTTACAATGAATCAAAGGATACAATTTGAGAGGCTTAGTTTTTGTTGGTTGAATCAGCTGAAGCTCC
Organism: Timema shepardi; assembly: GCA_902151425.1. Taxonomy (NCBI): domain Eukaryota; kingdom Metazoa; phylum Arthropoda; class Insecta; order Phasmatodea; family Timematidae; genus Timema; species Timema shepardi. Next base: position 2,786 of record CABFVX010002176.1, on the reverse strand, counting down.
CTACACACAAATGTTGTAATAGAATTTTTGCTATCAACGCGTGTTACTACTTGTTCACTGTTCAGGTTATACGCATATTTGATAATTACTCTAAGGGGGTAGAGATGAGGAAGTAAATATTTTAGAGGTATTTTATCCGCATTCGCGTGGAAGAAGAGTGAGGAACCATTTAGGAAAAACCACCCTCAATATATCCAACCAAGATTCAAACTTCTTTTTCCCCATCATCAGAAGGCCAGTTTACCACTAGAACTACGCCTTAAAGTTTGAGTCACGTGTTGCTTTTTACCGGTCCACGAAACAAATTAAATACATTATGATAACTACTAGATTTCCTCCCCACTTGAGATAATCATATTTTAGATAAAGATGAACTAGTTACTGCGACCAAGCCACGCGGGACGAACATATTTATATTTAATACCTCTGGGGAACTCTACCGGTCGACTAAAGAAATGCGGCTTCTCAATTCAATCACCATAACGTTAGCCTCTATACTTTATACTTTGGTCATTGGCAACATCTACTTTATGGTTGGCATCACTTTATTTTTAGTTTTATGTCTTTAGTGAGAGGTATTTGCGTTGTTTAAGTGATTCTGTGTTTTGATTTTAGATATTTATCATGTAGAATGCTCAACAGAGAAGAGTTGATGTGAAGTGCCGTGGTTTTAAAGATAAGTGGTTTGTTGATTACTTTGTTGCTGGAAACAATAATAAGGCATTATGTATTATTTGCAGGGGTACTATTGGTGGTGGAGTAAAACATTCGTAGGCACTTTGATACTAAGCATCGCAGTAGGTATTCGGTATTCACTGGTAAAATGCGTTTATACAAGTGGAAGCAATGATAAATAATGTAACTTCTCAACGTTAAATATCTACTAAATAAAGGCAGCAGGATGATTCGGCTGTAAAGGCATGTTTCCAAGTAGCCCAGGTTTTAGCTAAGGTAAGTAAACCATTCACTGATAGACAATTGATAAAAACTTGTATTCTTAAGGGGACTATTTAAGTTTGGGCGAACTTATTGTAAGACGTTTTATGAGAAGGGAGCGAGCGGTATATGTGGGCTGTACCATAGAGCTCAATCATAGCGAGGCTTATCGGCCGGTCACGAGGAGTCAGAGCAGACATAGGCCTAACACTTCCTAGTAAGCTCTCATTCTTCCTTTCACCAAGTAGCGAGGAGGTTCGTCTCGTATTTCAAAGATACATACATTATGTCGGTTAGGTAGAAAAAACATAGTTTTGATGGTACGAGCAACTCATGTTACAAGGGAGTAATGGCTTTCAGTCACTGGATATATCCTGGCTGAGGAGTGATGACTTACAGTGACTAGGTATATCCTGGCAGAGGAGTGATGGCTTACAGTCAGTAGATATATCCTGGAAGAGGAGTGATGGCTTAGAGTCAGTAGGTATATCCTGGCAGAGGAGTGATAGCTTACAATCAGTAGGTATATCCTGACAGAGGAGTGATGGCTTACAGTCAGTAGGTATATCCTGGCAGAGGAGTGATGGCTTACAGTCAGTAGGTATATTCTGGAAGAGGAGTGATGGCTTACAGTCAGTAGATATATCCTGGAAGAGGAGTGATGGCTTACAATCAGTAGGTTATATTCTGGAAGAGGAGTGATAGCTTACAGTCAGTAGATATATCCTGGAAGAGGAGTGATGGCTTAGAGTCAGTAGGTATATCCTGACAGAGGAGTGATGGCTTACAGTCAGTAGGTATATTCTGGCAGAGGAGGAATGGCTTACAATCAGTAGGTATATCCTGGCAGAGGAGTGTATGGCTTAGAGTCAGTAGGTATATCCTGGCAGAGGAGTGATGGCTTACAGTCAGTAGATATATCCTGGAAGAGGAGGGATGGCTTACAGTCAGTAGGTATATCCTGGCAGAGGAGTGATGGCTTAGAGTCAGTAGATATATCCTGGCAGAGGAGTGATGACTTAAGTAACTAGGTATAGCCTGATTAATAATAGCATGTGTTTTAGCCTCTTTTTTATTAAAAAATATAAATGTTTTAACTTGACATATTAAATGTGTTGTAAATCCAATTACACTAAATATTTTTTGTGAAACATGTGGTTTAATGGTAAAAGAGATAATACCAAAGAGAATGATAGAAATTAAGTTTGTTGGAAAAATACCTCAAGGTAGTCAAAGAAAAAGATGGGAGGACTAGATAACAGAAAATGTGCAAGTGAGAGGAGAAGACCGGAAGTAAATGAAAAAGGAAGAATGGTGGAAGGATAGATTAAGATGGAGGTATTTTAACAGTTGATGATGATGATGATTATTTGATCCGATAAGTTAAAACGTAATAATATGTACTGTAAATATTTATATAGCACTTATTCTGGCTAATTACATCATGGAAATATAATGATAGCTTATAAAATATAATATATGAATGAAAGTCTTAAAATAAAGGATATTATGCAGACAGTGGATTAGTTGCTATTAAATATAATAGTTTTCACATAATGAATCATCTGAGAAATGGATCCTTATTCACACACTCCTTCTCACTGATGTCATTTTTTACTAGTCGAAATCTTTATTGAGAATCAACAATTTATGGTAACAAGCTCTTCTTGTAAAACCTAAGAAATTAAAACAAACTGTTTAATTAAATGAAACGTTCCTTGCTTAAAATCTTATATACAGCCCATTTAATATCTAATTGATTTTTTATTAACAAGTAGCCTATGTATATTCCTACTAATGACATCAAAAGCATTTTCACGGTATTAGCAACAGAATTTAGGAGTAAATGA
>CABFVX010002175.1:91661-112119 GCA_902151425.1 Timema shepardi | reverse complement strand
CCCGTCATATTCAGTGTCATCTCATCAGGACACGGAAAGAATGCGAGATTAATTCCCTCGGCCATCCTTTGGGAAGCCGTACATTAGTACTCCCTAATCATTCGAAAAACTGAGCCCCAACAGGATGTAGCCCAAACACGCTATCTTTATTATCTGGCAGCTAAAAAAGTTACGAGATCTATTTTCACATACGTTCAGACATGTTATATACAGCTGTCAACGTTGATAGATATTATCAATACATATAAAATAACAATAATAAAATACTAAAAAATTTAATAATTGCTAATCCAAATTGTATTTTCTAAAACTAACTCTACCAAAGTTCTACTACACTTAAAGCTAAGTTTTAAGAACACTGTGTATTTGTGTATGTGTGGGTGGGTGTCTGTACACGAAAGTGCTCCAAAACCGAGAAACTCAGAAAGCTAGAACTTAGCATACGTATTTAGGGGGACCTGAAGCGATACGCCTCAAGCGTAATTTCTCTCTCGAATTTTGACATATACTGCGAAATATACGCCTTAAACCACGTGAACGGCTAATAGCCATGAACATAATATACATTATGTTGTTCATTTGTTTTCTATCCAGGATGATAAAAAAAACCACCTCAAATCCAAGTAGAGATTATACCATTCATTTTAATCTTAAATTGTAACGAACCACAGGTTGGGCTCCTTTTGTTACGAGCCGTTCGCCATCCTCGTTTTTTTTTAATCTTACGTAAGGGTGTCGTCTGGAAAGCTCTCGTCGATCGTCTTTTAGCTACAGTAGCCCCATGGCTTCTTTTGTGTTGACTGACAGCTCACAGCTGACAGTTTTAAAAAGTTACCAGATCAAATTACGTATCCCTACGCTAAACCAGATGATCTGCAAAAACATGTGTTTAGCAGCTGTCTCTTTCGATGGTCAAAATTTAGCTATATACCTAAATGTTGACTGTCAGAAGTCAGCTGTGAGCTGTCAGTTAGCACCAAAGAAGCCATGAGGCTACTGTATGTCATATTAAACTGCATTGATAGGGTGTTACTTTAAGAAAAATACTTTTTAACTTTTTGCCATTTATTTAAATAAATACGCATTGTTTGTTACACCATTTAACTCTCGAACATGCTGATAATATACATTTTATAACACGTCTGTTCCACATGACAATTCAGCGGGGAAGACAGTTCAAAACTATTCAGTCCTTCAAGGCTTGGGTGTATATTCCTCGTAGTTTTGTACTCTCCAACCCAGGTCACTACTTGATTTCTTTCCATCTACCAATGGGGTTATTTTATTCGAGCGCGAAAACTAAAGGCATGACTTAACTATGCCCCTCCTCTTAAATACTGCGTAATATAACCCGGAAACAAACCATTCTTCGAACACGTGCAGCTAAAAGAAAGAAAAATAGAAACATGGGTGTCGTTTAGAAAAGATGAATTTAATTAAAAATAACTGAAAAGAAGAAAAATGAAAATATTTACTTTAAAATATTATTTTAAATATTAATAAGAATGGAAAAATCAATGTCATTACAAAATCCAGATAAAATTGGGTTCGGTTTGGTTGTTTTTTTCGTATTCACATTAGAAAGTAAAATATATTTTCATTTTATATTAAATTTTATTACTATGAAGAAGTCATATATTTGCCTGAATAAATAATCTCCTTTTCAATTTATCTTATTCAACTACTAACGTACCAGCCACATGACCAGCATTGCTGGTAACTCAAAAACCGAGAAATAGAGAGATAAGAAACTTTTCATGCTTATTTTAGAAAACATAAGGGTGTAAATTATGGTAATTTTTTAAAGGTTTTGAGCGTTTAACATCTTAGACCGTTTGACCACTGGTTTGGGTGGGTCATATGTTAAACCAAGGCACGTATAAAGCCGGAATTTGACAGAGGTTTGTCTACTTAAGTAAAACTTGAGTATTATGAAAATATATAAAAAATTATAAAAGGTATCAAAGAGAGATGTGCTAAACACTGAATAAGCTAGGAAAATAAACGTGAAATAATATCATTATTAATATTAATGCCATAAAAATTATTGTCAAAACATTTAATATAAGAGCCTTTTTAACAATAACACAAATATTAAAGTTAGAACATATTACATTTAAGATTATCATGTTCATGAACAATGGTAAAATAAAGTATCATGAATAATAATGTTTATATTATTCATTTAATATTTCAATGAGCTTAGAACTGATGATATATATTTATTTGTATCTTTAACTAAAAAAGAAAAATAGATGAAACTAGTTTAGTAATTTCCTCTCTCCTAATGTTGCGATGCTGAATGAGAAGCCACCATTGGATGACTAGTTTCGACGTAATTCTACATCATCATCAGTTCATAGTTCATGGAGGAAGGATTCTCTCTACATGGTCTTATACTATCTCTCCTTACTAAACTTTAAAATCAGTTTCAAAAACCCGATTTACTAAAGCCCTAACCTAGATCTATGTCTCCGCGTGACGGACATCCTGGTCCTTTCTTTCCTCTTCCGACAGCCTGACAAACCAAGACTAAGGAGGTCCATTAAGGGAGAAATGGTGACAGCAAAATCAATAATATTTATGTTGGTATTTGAACGATCATAATTTTTCCCAACCTTTTGTGGGTACACTATATTCGCAACTATCTGGCCCGGTTCTCGGTGTTAGCAATTGCGATTTAAAATAAGCAAACAGGTATATATTCACTAGTAATTAATAAAACAAATTATCGCAATCGCCTCACAACTGTTGCAGTGGAGACAGCAAAGCATAGCTTGCATGTGATTGGCGTATAATACAGTACTATTGGTCGGTGTAGATATCAGCACTGTTATGATTTGGCTGGAAACAGAAGATGTGTCAAGGGAAATGTAGATAGCAGCACTGTTTTGATTTGGCTGGAAACAGAAGATGTGTCAAGGGAGATGTGCGCGTGGCATTCCGGCTTTTCCGTCATCCGGCCCAGAATCCGGCCACTGTAGGCCGGATGATCGCAGATAGTGTATTGGTATTTTTTTTAACGCATTTTACCAATGATTTGTAGCATGGTGAGGTTTTCATCTCACCGAATTAGTAAGTAGTCATCTGCGCATATTTAGCTGTCCGATGATAGATTAATTATTTCAATCAACACCCTTCAGGGGAGAGTACAGAATTTTCCCCTAAAAGCCAATAGAAAAGAGAATAATACGTGAACACAAGGATGAGAAAAAGCTTCCAAGACATCATATAGCTAGCTTCGTCAGACAGGATAGGTTGGAAATGTCCACCCTTTCCTCAGCTGAGACCCGTATGAGTTCTTGGGGAATTGTACGGGGTTATACATAAAATTAGTAGGACTTGATGTCCAAATATAACAAAAACATGAACGAATAATTATTTATATTTAACAAATACATACATAGATTACACAAGCAACATTATATATACAATTCTGAAAACTTCGTGGAAATTAACTAGTATTTACGTAAGAGAAAACTGTCTAACTTTTTATTTGTTCTTATATCATGTAGGCGCACCAAAACATAAATGCAGATAACATTAGTTTTTTTTTGTCGCTGTGATTTAAAACTCATCTATCCCCCGAATTGACTACTACCTAATAAATATAAGCCCATCACCTTGGACCTTCTAATTAAAATTGATTATAAATACTATTTTTCTGCTTGATTGACGTATCAAGGCGGGATAAGGAATCTGTGAGCTGGAGGAGAATTACTGTACAGCACGGACACTGTAGCCCCCGTGTTTCCCGTTGTAGTGGAAAGGGACGACGATGACGACCTGTTGACAACGATGCCCCCCAGCGCTTACCAGGAGGACGAGGAGGAAGCGTCTTCTGCCGGCAAGAGTGTGGCGCAGTATGAAAAGGGCTACAAGTACGGTGTCGGCAAGGAGGCCCTCGACAAACACGTGGAGAACGCCCTTCTCAAGTCTGAGCTGTACGGCGAGCCATGTGAGTCACATGCGCATGAGATTATAAGAGATTTCCCCCTTCTCTTCCCCCACCCCCCCCTTTTTACACCTGAGCTAGCGTTTAAACATTTCCTAAAGTGAAACTTTTTCTGTGGTTGTGGTGGTGGTGAGGAATGTACGGATTTTTTTCAAAATAATATTTATTATTATTATTTAGCACCGCGTCTTACTACCCATTCGGGTTATACGCTTAAGTCCTAATTACACTAATGGATTAGGAATTAGGAAGGTTGAATTTAGAAGAAGTGAACCTGCATTTGCGTGGGGGTAGAGTGGAAAGCCATTTAGAAAAACCACTCTCAGTATATCCAACTGGAAGTCGAACCCCAATATACCTGTAATCAGCAGTATATTATTTTGCGAGGTTGACGCCTTAATCCACGCGGTTACCGAATCAGGTACCATTGCTATGAATTTTTTCAAAACCATAATACAAATCAGTTCTAAACTTTTTTTAAGATGTTAAAATATGTTCTAATTGCATTTTAAAGTCTCACAAACTCTTACATGTCTATCCCTCAATGCCAGTGCCGCCGAAAGCAAGTTGTTTTTGCTCAAAACGGATATTAAAGCATTCAAGCAATAAATCGTGGAATGGAAAAATAACAATTAGGGCTGTTGTGAAAATGCTTGACTTTTCGCGTCCCAAAAACTTTCACTGGGGAGGGACGACCCTGAAAACACGGGAGGAAGGTAGCTAGCTCTACCTTGAGTATTAAAGAAATACCACGAGCTGGTTCCACTCGGGTCATATCACAATACGGTCCTGTCCCAGAGATTGCAGAAAATAAATAAGTGTACGGCTCTCTATGCAACGTAGAACATCTCTTTCTCACATCTACGGCTGATTAGATGGTTTCTAATCAAAATCGTGTTCTTAATGTAAATATGCCTTCTCTAATAGGGATTATTTCTGAGGGGATTCACCTCTAGCTTAATAATAATAATAATAATAATATGACCAATATTGCTTGGACATCTTCTGTTTCCTATCTTCGCTACAGTTTTTCACATTTGAGAAGAAACCCAATACAATGCAATGTATGAAGTATTTTGAGATCAGATGAGCTTGTTTGAAGAGTCCTTGAAACATCTAGATATGTAATAGTCAAGAATGTTTCATTATTTGGTGTTCCATATTTCAGTAGGTCCGTTGTTTTGTTCAAATCGAGTCCTACGGTATGTTCTATTGAAAGATTCCTCTTTTGATCCTGAAACTTCATCTTATAGTCTTGATAGAGGCCATCCATCAGTTACTAGGACTGCGTAGTAAATTTACTAGGCGTTGAACGATATTTGGGGTATACTAGAACTGCCTGCATGTCATATTTGGTCAGATATAGTGTCTACACTGCACTATATCTTCAGGTATGGGCTAGAGAAAGTTGTTACTTTCATTGATCCATCTCAGTCTCCCTTATGTCTCTTACAAATATGAAAGTGGCAGAGGTATAAAAAATACTAGTAATAACATTCAATATACAGCCAGTACCTGAGAGGAATGGAGTGAATGGTGTCGCTTGTAGGGTCAGTTGGAGTATGAAAAATACTAGTAATAACATTCAATATACAGCCAGTCCTTGTGATGAATAGAGTAAAGGTGTCGCTTGTAGGGTCAGTTGGAGTATGAAAAATACTAGTAATAACATTCAATATACAGCCAGTCCCTGTGATGACTGGAGTGAAGGTGTTGCTTGTAGGGTCAGTTGGAGTATGAAAGATATTAGTAATAACATTCAATGTACAGAAATTCCTTGTGATGAATGGAGTGAAGGTGTCGTTTATAAGGTCAGTTGGTTGATGCATTCCGGTGGGCTTGACAGACTGATGTGCAATGGTACCTCCTTGCTCAGTGAGGAAATCAACGGGAAACTACCTTACTCATAATTTATTATCCTTCTGTGTCATTTACCTATCTATTTATAATATTTCGTTTATTTATTGGACTTGTAATCAAGGCCACTCAACAAATACACCTTTTTTGGTTAGAAAGACAATCCCCACTCAAAGACTTCCATGGTTCAAACTAATTCTGGTTGGTAACAGTGGAGTTGGCACCCTTGATTCGATCTCTGAACGACGAGAATTCATTCCAATCAAGTTTAAGTGGGTATCTTCCACTCATAGAACTTTCTACTTTCTCATGAGATAAAGTATCGCAATCGTGAACCTTTTCAACCTCGTGATTATGATAGACGTTTTATGAGCCCTGGAACTTAAAAAAATTGTGTCTTAAAAATTATTCCTGTACTTATGTTTGCAAATATGTACCTGGGGCTACCCCCGAAGTAGTTAAACGGATTTTGTAAGGAGAGATAGTATTTTTTATTGTAATAAAAATTGACATTAAAATGGGGGTTCTAGTCCCTAAAATTAAGGGGGGCTTGCTAAGGGAAGATTTTTGAAAATTTGAAATCTTTCAGAAATGGATATATGAAGACTGTTTGACATGAAAAATAACACTGTACACTTTTTTTGAGGGGGGAGGGGGTGTTTAAGGTGGGAATATAGGACACGCAAGAAAAGGACAATGTTATTAAGGGTTTTATAGCAAAACTTTTCTCTTAGGCAAAAATAAATAAATTATTGATTAAGTACAAACACAAAGCTTAATTTGCTTCATATGTTGATTTCAACAGTTGTTGAATATAGCTGTCATGAGCAAAGTGGCATTTGATGAAAAACATTTTAAATTAAGAGAAAAAGTTGTTATTAAATTCCAGGACACCCTTGATCGATATTCAACATCTGTTGTTATCACCGTTGAAGAAAGTTAAACTGTTTGTTTTTACTGGAGCAATATTTTATTTATTTTGATCGGAACATTTTTGATATAAAAACTGTAAAAACACTGACCTTTACTCCCGTCCCCTACATTTCTGGGTGTTACATGGGAGAGCGCTGAGAAGCGCTGTAGACTTTTAGAAACTACGAATTATTTAAGAAGTGGTTTGATAATGTTTAATATTATTTTCACCAAAATGTAGGCAAAAGTTCTGTCCAGTTAAAAACAACAACTTTAAAGTGACCCGCCTCGGTGGCGTAGTTGTTAACGCGCTAGTCGTGTTGAGCTTGACTGCTGAGGACGGGGAGATCGAGGTTCGAATCTCGGTCGGGTGAACTGGGGGGATTCTTAAATGGTTTCCACGCAAATGCGGGCTCACTTCCTCTAATTCAACCTTCCCAATTCCTAATCCATTAGCGTGATTATTACTTAAAGCGTATAACCCGAACGGGTAGTAAGACGCGGTGCTAAATAATAATAATAATAATAATAATAATAATAACTTTAAAGTGTTTTAAAATAATGTGTTATAACGGACATAAGCCCATAGAAAACATCCCACACTATCTTAGATACAAGCTTATAACCTTTTGATTTAATCTCAGAAGTACAAATTTTCACGTAAAACGTCGTTTAATTTAAAAAAATATGAATCAAAAAATTCAACTTTTTAACTGGTCAAAATCTCGCTGATAATGTTCACCCATATTTTGTTGAAAACTACATTACATAATATCAAACAACTTCTTAAATTATGTGGAATTTCTAAACGTCTGCGACTCGTCTCAGTGTTACTCCATGTAGCATTAATAGGGTTTGTTTGTTTGTTTACCCATGACAAATTTCTGAAAATTTGAGATTTTTCGATAGTGGCTTTATTCTTTTTGTTCAAAATAAGTATCAAAGATGGTTTTCATGATAAAAAAATGTGTTCCCCCCCCCCCTCCAAATCACATTTATTCAAAGGTAGTTTATTATTGAATGTTTGAGAATTTTATCATAAAATATATTAGAAAATATTTTGAAAGTGTGATTAAGGTAAAGGTGAGAGAAAATAGGATCTAATAAGAAGAGGACATCAGGGGGATATGTTTCATATGTGTGTAAGAAGACCTGTTGTGGAGAGAAGTGCCCTTGAAGTGTAATGAAGTGCTGCATAGGGCATACTTTTTTTAACCCAAAATCACACATGCAGCAGAAACATGGAAAATGGATGCTGGAGAGACTAGGAAATTGGAGGTCATAGATATAAAACTTGTGGGGAGCATGTTAGCGGTCACGAGGAGAAACACGATTAGGAATGAAGATACTGCATCCAGGAAAGAGTGGAATACAGGGAGTACATGATATAGTAGAGTAAACAAGACTGAAATTGTATGGTCATGTGATGAGGATGGAAAAGAAAAGAATACCAAAAATAATGATGGAGATAAATCATGCAGGGGAAAAAAAGCGCAAAGGAGACCACGTAAAGGACGGGAAAAGAAGACAGCAAAAAGTGTGTAAATAAGAGGAGGATAATATAAGTGATTAAAGAAGGCAGAATGATGGACAGATAGAGGAAGATGGAGACATTTTACTAAATTAACCTAGCCACAGGCTGGAAACAGATGATTATGATAATGATGACTTTACAAGTGAATACGAGACAAACCAGAATGGTTGAATGATGGAGCATTGTCACACAAAGCTAAATGTCTCTGTTTAGATTCCTGTGTCCAAGTTGTCACCATTTAATTGAATAGAGTCAATAACGTTTGCTTGTTGACCTAAGAACACTGATCAAAGAGAGGCTCTGTTTAGAGTTCAGTTTGGATTGTATTTAAGTCTTAGTGTAGCGTGTCAATCAGTTTAATTGATCACCTACAAGGAAAAAACTAACTATTTATCAATATTCGTGTAATTGGGTGCCACGTTGGGGCTATATAGAGATATTAAAAGATAAACTACCTCAAAGTTGTACTCTAATACAAAACGGCGTATTGGCCTACATTCAAAAAACACGTGGATTAGAAAAAAATTAATTTACATTTTTATAATTGCGGTTCTAGATATCACAAAAGAAGACTAATGTTATTAAAGTTATGAATAAGATTTGTGAATATGTGCCCTAGTTATAAAAAGGGGTCTGATACAAAACTTACAGCTGACCATGTGGCCGTTAATATAATTTTAAAAATATACTTCTATATCATTTCTTTTCGTAAAACAAACAGTGAAAATCAAATAACTAAATTAATACTGATGCATTTTGATACAGGATATATGTGTATAAAACTCACCCAAGGGCAGATGCCTGCAGATATCGTTTACTCATTTCACAAAAACAGAATTGTCTATAATGGCGACTCCACGTGGATCAACTCTGGCTCACGCAGTAGAGAAGAAAGGATCAAGTCAATTGCGCCGAGTCAAGACGCAGCGATACCATGCGCCTCTGGTGGTCGACAGAAGAAGCTCGTCAGTTCCTAACTCTTCTCTTTTTCCTTTCTCATTCATTCTCCCTTATTCTACCTCTGCTTCGTAATTCATTCTCCGTTATCCCCCTTTCATGTTCGTGTCTGATTGTCGCTATATAAGGGTAGCACCATGAGCTCATTTATGCACAACGCCTTCTCACAGCCTAGGTACTAGGACGAAGCTCTGCCGGTGAGAAAACTACCAAGAAGGATCATGGGGTTCGTGGCGTCGGAATCGCCGCCATAGCATCGACGTTGCTGGATGAATCGTCGGAATCAACGAGCTGGATACCAGGACAACTCAACTAGGGTATCTGTATCCAGCCGGGGTCGTTTAGTCCCTAGCATGTAGTCAGAAGATACTTTATTTTTTATTAGATATGTTGTAAATAGTCATTCGGAAGTCCTTTAATTTAGCAAGAGAAATGTTTCATTTTATTAGATTTGTATCATGTTCAGAACTAGCTAATTTCATTATGCTAGAAGTATCGTGGTAATATTTCGCCTTTCTGTCTGATTGACAAGTCAGATGTTAATGACTCTTAAAGTCAATTGCTGAGTGCCTTTGTATTTTGGTTTTATTTTGTTAGACCAAGTATCATATTCAGAACTAGCTAACTTCGTTATGCTAGAAGTACCTTGGCAATATTTCGCCTTTCTGTCTGATGGACATGTAAAATTTTAATGACTCTTAAAGTCAAATGCTGAGTGCATTATTGTATTTTTGGACACGGTCCTAACGTCCGTGCCTCTCACTTGGAAAATGTGAATTTTAGTGTGGTAAATGTACACTAACTCACAAGTTCCTATAAATCTTGAAAAGGTAAAATAGTTCATGACACCCTAAACGTCATGTGCATCAGTACTTTGTTATTGATGGTTATCGCCAGGAAGTCTGTTTTTTTTTCTGCCTTACGCAGTGTAGTTTGTAAATCATAGAGGATTGACTATGCAGTCCATGTTCATTAAAGGTTTTAGTTTGGGTGCGCAACCCGTGGAAAGTGACTGTTTGTCATAGTGGGGTCCGCGCAAATAATATTTTGTTTTACCCTGTAAATAAGTTCTTAAATTTTGTGGTAGTTCAAAATTAGGTTAATGTACTAGTGAATGCATGGGTAGTACCGTAGTGGGAACATGACCTGCCATAGTACTTTAATGACTTCTGGCCCTTAGCCATCATCCAGCAGGATTTACCTGTCAACTATCCAACTATTTTAGTAACACTAAACCTTGTCGAGTGAGACTGTGTAAATGTTATACTGTAAATTGTTCTATATTTTGCTTTAACTAATTCTCACATTACTCTCCTTTTAGAAATTCTACTGCCTCTTGACTGGTCAATGTGTTGCCCAGGTCACTGCAAGTAATCAAGTAATCACTCAAGGATATTTGTCTTGAGAAGAGAATTAATATGCTATCCTTTTCTGCCTAATTGTAAACTGTAACACTTCTAATGTCTACTAAATAAAACTATTGTTAAATTGAAATGTTAAGTTTTCTAATTTACGTAGTAGAGAGGAAGTTGGTACATTAGTTTGTTGCGAAAGGGTGACCTGGTGGTCTAGGGGTAAGGTGTCAGACTTCTGTGCTGGCAGCCGGGGTTCAATCCTCGGTCCCGGCACAGATTTATCTGATTTCCAAACCTTTCCTTCACCTCTGACAAGACATCTTGTGAATGTGAGGAATGCCAGGCCTACACCGTGGTTCGGATTCCACGTTAAACTGTAGGTCCTTCATTTCCTCTCACAATCACCCTACCATTACACATTATCGTAAGTGCGTATAACCTGAACGGGTAGTAATACGCGGTGCTAATAATAATAATAATAATAATAATAATAATAATAATAATGTTGCGAAAGCAGGCGATGAACTAATGCACTTGGAGAACAGTATTAGTTTTATCTCAGCTAATAATAACCGGCTTTTATTAAGAGACACTAAAACAACAAAAATTGTAACAATCCAATTTGTGTGTTTTTTAATTATTATCTTTTATTACTAGTATATATGAAAGACATTAGCAGAATGTATGTGTTGGTTGAACCCTAGACACTGATACACAGTCATTGAAGGTGGGTTTCTCCTTGCAAAAACGGGTGCATTTCCTATTAGCTTCCTTCCTCATCCATTGCAATCGGTGAATAATCCTTGTGGTAAAAAAAGTGTCAAAACTTAATTAAGAGATAAGGGAGACCTACTAAATGCTAATTGTGTAAAAATGAAAATAACCACACATAAATGTTTATGTAAAGTATTCTTACTGATTTGTTTACATTTTACGATTGAATTAAAACTGCTACCCACTTCGGTGGCCACATGGTCTAATTTGTCACTCTCGCAATATAATAAGATGAGGATGAAAGGGAGATTGGGTTCGAGACATGGTCTGGTGTACTGAAGATGGTTTTTTTCTAAATATTTTCCCCTCTTCCTTTACGCAAATGTTGATACAATTCATCTTAATTAAATCTTCTTCATCCCTAAATATTATCTTAATTAGTGCATATGCCTGCAACCTGAACCGGTAGTACTACACGGTGCTAATAAAATAATTAAACACTAAAACAGCTACCTGCACGTGTGACCACGTGATAGAGTTATGTCAAACCCACTTAATCAGGTTTTCCGGTGAGCGGGAGGTCGGGGCTTGAAACCAAGCTGGATGTAGTGTGTAGTTTTTGCTCTAAATGCTCTTCCATTCTCTTTCCTTGCGAATGAAGGTAATTTTTAACGCCTACTTTTATTATACTCATCCTGTTAGCGTAGTTTAATTTGGATGTAGCTAATGCTTGGTTGTAAGACGAGGTGGGGAGAAAAATAGATCAAAACGATCCAGATAATGTTTCCAAAAATTAAGATCTTTGTCAAATCACAGTAAGGAGTTTTTTTTACAGCTAACGCTAACTAAATCTACTTTTGTTTATCAATTCGCTAACACAGACAGATATATTAAATTTGCCACTTTTAATAAAATGTATTTTAATATATTAAATTAATACCAATATCATTACACTAGGTTGATGTTGATTACTATATATTTATTTTGAATAGATTTTAAATGTTCCTCTGGTTGCCATATCAGTATAAATGGCACCTAATCCGATTATGTTGGGATCACTAAGTTAATAAATGAATTATATAACAGCTTATTGGATTCAATATTTATGTTTTATTTATGATTTGTTTCTTTACAACCAACTTAAATTTTTACACAAATACATTTATAAATAAAATGCGCGCTTTTCATTCAGTGTTGATTTCAAATTCATCCATTGGTTTGGCCTAACCATTTGGCTTGAATAAAAAAGTGACCCAGCCCAAAGGCGGGAAACAGTGATGATGTAAAGATGTATTGTGCATATTCCGAATCAACTAATGTACTAAAAAATACATTTATGATCTACATAGTCAATTAGTCAATACGATAATTTATCCCTGTGAAAGTCAAAGTCCCAATTTAACCATATATATTGTTTTACGCTGTGCGCCAGGAATCAAACCTGGGACACTTGAGTCGGTAGGAAGACGCGCTAATAACTGAGCAGCTAAAGTATAGGTCTGCTAGCTCTGGTATACTCACTAATTGAATAAGGGTACTAACATTTACCCGCCTCGGTGGCGTAGTTGGCTAACGCGCTTGTGTTGAGCTCGGCTGCTGAGGACGGGGAGATAGAGGTTCGAATCTCGGTCGGGTGAACTGGGGGTGGTTTTTACTAAATGGTTTTCCACTCTCCCTCCACGCAAATGCGAGTTCACCTCCTCTAATTCAACCTTCCCAATTCCTAATCTATTAGAGTAAATAGTACTTAAAGCGTATAACCCGAACGGGTAGTAAGACGTGATGTTAAATATTATTATTATTATTATTACTAACATTTACACAAATATTAAATTAATTGTTACGGTTCCTGGAATGGCCAAAAAATGTTTAATTGGCGAAATGTGCGTTTCCCTTTTCACAGTGATGGATTAACGTCCGGGGGGCTTGAAGTTGTGTCTGTTCTAGATTTAAATTAGTTTTTAAGTCATGTGCTGATATTATCAGTCGGTTCTGAAAGTGCACGTTAAATACCTCAAATAAATAAAAATAAAAAAAAAAAAAAAATTCAAACCAGATCAAATTGGAGTGTTTTAAATAAGTGTGTGGTAATGATGAGAAATGCAACTATATAAATGTTGACGGCCATTAAACTGCTGGTGTGTGTTTTGGTTTTTTCCAGCGTCAGTGAACCAGTACCGGTACTATGGCGGAGGTGACGACCAGAGAGGGAGGGAAGAGGGACTATTTGCGGCCCCAAACAAACGAAGGTGAGGCTGGTTTCCGAACGATCATTAGGACAGTGTCATGGTCAGATTGAGTACGTCTTAAGGGCGGCGCTATACTATATACAAGACAACACTTTCTTAGATCAGAATTGAATGGGCCAGAGAAGATCCACCAGCAACGCAGTTAAGAGGAATGCTGAAGAGATTGAAGTAAGGCCTTCAAAGTTAATCCACACAGAGGTACAGACACAGAAAAAAAACTATAAAAACATTTACCCGAAAGGACATTAAATGTATCAGGAATAACATCAACTACACTAAACTAAAAACACTTCCAAAGTTGCCTAAATCTTCCGAAGAAATTCAATTTGCCATATATTCAATTGAAATAAAAACTATTCAAGACGAAAATTTTTTGTTGAGAAACGAAAAAGAGAAGGAGATCGTGATATTTTCTTGTGACTCGAATCTTGAGTATTTGTGCCAGAATGAAATTTTGTTAATGGATGGAACCTTTGAATACGCACCGAAACATTTTCTTCAGCTTTTTACTGTAAATGGGTATTTCTGAAGGCTCATACATACATCTAGTATTTTGCCTACTTAAAAACAAGAAAAAGCAGCGCTACATTGACGCTATGAGAATCCTAAAGGAAGAGTGCGAGAAGAGACATCACCTTCAACTTTTATACACTGTGATTGATTTCGAGCAAATATAGTTAACTAAATTATATTTTTTGACATGTGTCCTTCTTACCACCAGACTTAGCATTAATATTTGTTTATGTTCAGAGTTGGCGCAATTCGGGTCCTGTCTTGGGAAGGGGGGTATTGGCGCAATTCGGGTCCGGTCTGGGGGGGCACTTTTAAGCTCTTGGCGCAATTCGGGTCCGAGCTAAGAGAATTGGCGCAATTCGGGTCCGAGCTAAGAGAATTGGCGCAATTCGGGAGAGCCCGAATGAGTTTATAATTCACATTTACATCAATGTACGACTACTCATAAGGTTTCCACCAGGTCCGGAACCCAACCGGCCAAACCTGATAGTGTGAAAGGGCTATAACATTGCCTGGTGATGAGTACAGGGTATGTAACTAAACCTCACGTAACCTCCTCCACTCTCAATTATCTTAATTTCTTCTTGCAATAAACTATTTACTAGGTACTTCGTTTTCGAACAACCTAAATTTCTTCTCTTTATGTCAGATAGGAGATTTTTTTTTACAACCAGTGTTTTTTTGTATATTCTGAGTTTTACACTTCTTGACAACAGTCGAGATGTTAGCAGGCAACTTACTGACAAGGTAATAGAATGAATTTCCCGACTATTATTTTTACTAATTTCCACTCTAATATCGCTAATGTTGCTCGCAGACCTTTCTAGAAGGCGGATAAAAAAAACCATTGGTGAGCCGTATATTGGTTTCAAGTGAAGGGTGGCACACACAAATCACCCCTTTCAATACGATCCTGAATCATACTATGCTTAAAAGTTGACCTGGTGGTCTAGGGGTAAGGTGTCGGACTTATGTGTTGGAGGGTCCGGGGTTCAATCATCAGTCCCGGCACAGATTTATCTTATTTCCAAACCCTTCCTTCACTTCTGACAAGGCGTGTATTAATCACAACTTGTGAGTGTGGAGAATGCTAGGTCTCCACCATGGTTCGGATCCCACGTTAAACTGTAGGTCCTCCATTTCATCTCACAATCACTCTATCATTTCACATTAGCGTGAGTGCGTATAGCCCGAACGGGTAGTAAGATGCGGTGCTAATAATAAAAATAAAAATAATACTAATAATATGCTTGACGGGTGCGTTCTTAGTTATATAGTACTTGCTTCGGTGGCCACATGGTCTAACGCGCTACTTTCACAGTAAATTGGATTGCCAACGACGAGGAAATTGAGTTTTGAATCTCGGCCGGGTGTATTAAGGTTTTTTCCCAAAATGGTTTTACACTCTACCTCCAAGCAAATGTGAGTTCATTTCCTCTAAATATAGCCTTTATAATCCCTAAAACCATTATGCCTGAATGGGTAGTAAGACGTAGTGCTGGAATTTTTGTTATACATATGCAGTAAAAACAATAAAATGTTTCTCAAACTAAAATCGTAGAGACTAAAACATTTATAAAAGTTATCTCAAAGAATAATATTGTCATTGTCTCGTATTCCCCTTATTACGTAAACTTGTTTTCCTTACGTCTCTAGGCAAAGTCCTTCAAAGTCCTCACCCCGTTTCCATGGAAACAAACCCCCCACCGCGCAAAGCCGCTCCTTCGCTTTCAATCTTAATACCTTGATCACGTTGCAAATTGCGCAACGACCAGCAGAAGTTTATTTGTCCTCTTGTTAGGTAAAATGCTCGTGAATACTTTGACATGGTGATTATATATATTTTTGACATAATCTATTTTGTTAGTTCAACAATTATAACTAGTTACAAAACAAAAGTTGGGGTTTTCAAGTTTTATTATTATTATTATTATTAATAATAATAATAACACCGCATCTTACTACCCGTTCTAGTTATACGCACTTACGCTCATGTGCAATGGTGGGGTGGTTGCGATATGAAATGGAGGACCTACAGTTTAATGTGGAATCCGAACCACGGTGGAGGCCTCCTGGCATTCCACACATTCACAAGTTGTGATTAATACACGTCTTGTCAGAGGTGAAGGAAGGGTTTGGCAATCAGATAAATATGTGGCGGGACCGAGGATTGAACCCCAGACCCCCAGCATAGAAGTCTGACACCTTACCCCTAGACAACCAGGTC
This sequence comes from Timema shepardi, assembly GCA_902151425.1. Classification (NCBI taxonomy): domain Eukaryota; kingdom Metazoa; phylum Arthropoda; class Insecta; order Phasmatodea; family Timematidae; genus Timema; species Timema shepardi. The sequence goes on along the minus strand of CABFVX010002175.1, from coordinate 95,846 downwards.
ATCCTTTTCAAGTTATAAAATACTGTAATTAAACTCAAAAGGACTCGCCTCGGTGGCGTAGTTAGTTATCCAACGCGCTATTTTCGTGTTGAGCTAGACTGCTGAGGACGGGAAGATCGAGGTTCGAGTCTCGGTCGGGTGAACTGGGGGTGGTTTTTCCTAAATTGTTTTCCACTTTCCCTTCACTCAAATGCGGGTTCACTTCCTCTATATTCTACCTTCCCCATTCCTAACCCATTAGCGTAACTAATACTTAAACGTATAACCCGAATAGTTAGATGTGTTGATAAAAAAGATAGAAAGAAAGAAGGTGGAGTTTTAGGGAGAATGTACATTAAATCATTTTGGGAAAACCACCATTATTACACCCAATTATAATTCGAACCCCGATATCCCCGTTATCAGTTAAATATATCTTGAGAGTGGAACCTTAGACCATTCGACTAAAGAAATGTGTATGGGTTTTGAAATAATTTAACTTATGTGTAACATTATAATACGATAACGTTGTCATACTTGTCTTTAATTTTGTTTCGAAACTTATATTTTGAAATAAAATATTCAACGTCTAAGATTTCTTACTCAAGACCAGAGAAATATTAAAATAAAAATGTATACTTTGAATTGTAATTCACATTGGAATATTATTGTTTGTTTACAATTTGTGAAGATTCTTAAGTCTTGTTTATAGAAATACTTTCTAGTGCGTTTTATAAACGAAATTAAAACTGTTAATTCAACTTTTTTCTAATTGTTAGTTATTTACGTTACCTTAAAAGTTTGGTGACGGTAACTTATCCCTCTTCATACATAAAAACACACTTTATTTCTCTTAGTTTTACCACTATGAAAAAATAAAAACAAAACTTTATAATAACAACGCTATCTTACCGATATAACTTTAATGTCATGAGATATTACCCAATTCGACGAAGTCAACAAACCTATTTTATTTCAGTAGATTAGATAAAAACAGGGTATAAAGTAGATTGGATGCTCAGAGTAAAGCAAATGAAAAATAGTTCTGAAAATAAGAAAATATTTTGTTTTGGAAATATCATTTCATTTTTTTTTTACTTTGCGTTTCACAAGCCATCCGGAATATTCACATATAGCCCATTCACCACCGGAGTGTTGTTAACTGGCAGCTATATAAAGCTACCAGATCTACTCTCATTGTATCCATTCGCCAAGCCATATTATCTGCAAGACCATATATCTATTTGTTGTCCTTTTTTGGCAGACAAAACTTCCACCGAACAATTTGTCTTAATTATGATTTTCTCTTCGCCGTTTTTACATCTTCTGCTAACTGTTAGTTAGCACCACTCCTATGGTGAATGGACTATATCTACTCTAATAGGGCAAGGGGGGAGGGGGGTAGAGGGAGTTACACGCGTAAGTGGGTAGGCGAACCAGACCTCAATGCCGTATAGTCTGGTTTTCCAGCGACGGGAAGGTCGGGGCTTGACTTACTCATATGTTTCCTGTGGATGTTTAATCATTAATGTTTTCCCATTCTCGCTCGATGCTAATGTAGATACATTCAACTAAATTTACTCACTCCTAGCTTTTACCTCATTAGCGTGATCAAGATTCCTATAGTTTTATAGTAATTAGTACATAGTGTGAAAATAAATAAATACCTGAGAAAGATGTAATTTTAAAGGAAATGTGACTGTACTTTCGTGGTGAGAGAGTGGGAAACCATTTAATAATTAAAAATAAATCAGTTTTTTTAACTCCAATATATAATCATATTACATAATTCAAAACAAACACCATTGTATGTGTGTCCACCGGTACGGGCTAGCTGGGCAAGTACACTCCAATTTGAATAGAAATAAACTTTTTTTGGTAAATACAAAAGTTACTAATACAAATTAATAAGGCGGGATCTCCCTTAACAAACACCTCTGAGTAGCGGACAATTTAAATTCCCCCAGCAATTAATTAATCATAGGTCCAGCATACAAATACTGCACAGTGCAGCAATTAGAATATTTTAGTTAATTGACTTGATTCTCACATTACATAGGCTCATATAGAATAAACTGTTTTGAAACACAAATATTTTTAATAGTATAGAATTATTTTTCCAAATAGCGGACACTTCTTAATAAGAGACTATTTTAAATCTATTAAGAGATATCACTGTAAACTGGTTTGTCAATTCATGTTCTACAGCTCTTAGTTTTGATGGTATCATCAATATTTGTGGAATAACACTAATAAAGTAAATTAATATTAAGTTTATCCGCTTCGATGGACGAATGGTCTTAAACGTCACACTCACGTCTTTCTTTAGAACCGCTTTTTACTAGCTGTTCGGGTTATACTCCCTTTACTAATCACGCTAATGATCTAGTAATGAGTAAGCTTGTACATGGATGAAATGTACCCGCATTTGCGTCGAGAGAGCGTAGGAAAACATTTAGGATAAAACATTCTAATTACATTCAACTGGGACTAAAACCCTATCCATCCCTGTCATAGGCAGTCCAGTTTATTGCTAGAGTGATGCCTTAGACCATGCGGCCACCGAAGCGGGTACTATCACTGTACTGGACTGTCAATGACGGTGAGATTGGGATCGTATCTCTGTTTGGTGCACCGAGAATTTTTTTTCTTCTTCTAAATGGTTTACAATTTTAACTCGACGCTAATGCTGGTAAATTTCCTCTAAATTCTAGTTTTAATATTTACTACGCCACTAGCGTAGTTATCATCCATGCAATTAAAGCGAACGGGTAGTGAGATGCATTACTTATTCATTTTTATTATTTTATTATTATTGTTATTAGCACCGCCGGATTATACGCACTTATCGCTAATGTGTAATGGTAGGGTGATTGTGAGATGAAATGGAGGACCTACAGTTTAACGTGGAATCCGAACCACGGTAGAGGCCTGGTTTATTATTTTCTTAAGTATTTTACTATCAGAATACAACATATATGGGCCAAATCTATGTTTTTATCTTTATCCAGAGAATATGTTTGATGGCATGTTGTGACGTTGAAGTGTTTTGTGTACAGTGGCAGCAGCAGTTTCCGTCCCATGGTACCCCACGCGCTACCCGCAACCCAACAAGGGGTCGCCAGACTGAAGAGAGACCTCGAGCTTGACCCTGAAGACGTTCTGGCCCTTCTGTCCCTGTGGGAGGCCCAACATCACAACAACTACCCTTACAGGTAGACTTTACCTCTGCTGACACCAGGGGTGTCAATTAACCTGGAGATCCACAACGATGTGGCATACTGTTAGAACTATATTTTATTGTAACACCGTGCCAGGGCTTTATAATTGTTTTATTGCACTAATGGGGAAAGTATGAGGAAGGTATAGTTAAGAATTAAAGGAAATTTACCTAATTTTCATCAAAGGAGATCAGGAAAGTATTTATGGGAGGTGAGGGGGTTGGGCATCTCAGTACATTCGGTAGGGATTCAAACACTTGAAACCTTGTCACCGTCAAGCTACAGTAGCCGCATGGCTTCTTTGGTGCTGACTGACAGCTCACATTTGACTTCTGATAGTCAACATTTAGGTATATACCTAAATTTTGACTGTCAGAAATGACAGCTGCTATAACACATGTTTTTGCAGATCATATGGTTTGGCGTAGGGATACATAATTTGGTCTGGTAACTTTTCAAAGCCGTCAGCTGTCAGTCATCACCAAAGAAGCCATGGGGCTACTGTAGATTAGACAGTACTGTAGTTTAGACTACGAGGCCAAAGATATGAGCAGTTATGAATTAATTTAAAAATAAAATAATAAACTTTCAGATGAAATCTGGAGCAATATAGATATATTTAAATACTACGTCTTACTACCCGTTCGGGTATAACCTTGTTACAACACAAAAACAAGAGGATGGTTTGGCTTACCGCTTCTGCCCCAGTTGACTCGTCACGACAAGGCTCCACACCAGAACAACATCGTGGCACGACTCATTTCAGACTGACCTGAGGAATCATAGTTCGCTGCTCACCTATAGTTGTTTCTCGTCCAAGAAAATAATAGACAGTCGATATGCGCAGGTTGGGTACGCGCCGACATCTGTGATTGGAAGATAACGGAACTATTGTTCAGTGTGCATTTGAATTATGCCTAGACTGTGGGAGCATGTTCCAGAACAGTGCTACCTCCCATACCCCTCTACACATCCTTGCTCCCCC
>CABFVX010002175.1:63818-91602 GCA_902151425.1 Timema shepardi | reverse complement strand
CCCCCCCCCCCCTCCGCTGAAAACACATGACCTTAAGCGTGTGTATATAATGGCTGGGCTCAGTAGTGACAGTACACATTGCACTACGATCATTTGGTGAGGCACTTTGGTCTTGGATGGATTTAGCTTTGTTTATTTCTAAATTCAGTTTGGCATTAATCATTCCAAATTACCGTTTGGGATGTTATATTACAAATTGAATCTTTATTTATTTATACCGGGTCTCCTGAATTTCTCTTAAAGAATATGGCTAAACGTAATACTGTTGCACGGGTGGACCCAAAACATATGTCTGATAGAGATACTCTTTTATGCGCTTCACGGATGGGCTTACGTTTTAGAGCATTGCCATTTTTGGCAATCCGTAGCACAACTTCCTTAGGAGGGAAAGTAGATCTGTTGGTCTCATGTCAATTGTGGTGTGTAAAAGAGCCTATGAAGATATGTGAAAATAAATTCAGGCCAAATTGGTAAGCTATTTCTCACTCGCTTATCTGTGGAAGGCAACAGGGAACCACCTCACTTTCTGATCTCCACTTGTACTGTACAGGGAATTTCTACCAGATGGTGGAGGTGGCACTAGCCAGCCGAAGGGATGAGTGCATGCCAAGATGCGGGTGGATAAAAATCACATCAAACCAACTTTAGGGTTGTTTACTTAAGAAGAAGATAAGTTTGTTTTGATTTTACACATATAGTAATCCTGCTCAGCTATCACCAGGAGAAACAGGATTAGGNGAGGAGAAATAAGATTAGGAATGAATTTATCGGGGAAAGAGTGGAGGTACAGGGAGTACATGAGATAATAAAGAAAGCGAGAATGTGGATGGGGAAGGGGAGAATGTTATATAAAATGATGTAAATGAAGTAGGCCTATGTAGGAAAAAGACCGCTAGGGAGACCAAGAACGCTATGGGAGGAGCAGATAACAGAATGTGTGAAAGTGAGAGAAAAATAATTAAAGGAGAAAGAGCAGTAAAATGTTAGAGGAAGATAGAGGCATTTCACTAAACTGACCCTGACACAGGTTGTAAAGCGTTGTTGATGATGATGATGATGATGATTAGTAATCCTTTTCTCGAATAATGGGCATGGGCATAGTGCCATTTGAACAGAAACTTTTCTCTTAGTTTAAATGTGTTTGTACAAATTAAATCACGTCCAAGACAAACACTTAAAATACAATGTTGAGATTACTATTGTTTATAAAATAAAACTAAACGTATCTACTGAAACATTAATTAATTTATTTTGTCCAAAATAATTTTTGATATAAAAAAATGGTAAAATACTGACCTAAACACGCGTTTTCTTTTACCCCCACCCACCATCTTAACACATAATCTATTCGGCAGATTATTCTACAGAGTATACGTGAGGAGGTTATTTCTAAGAAATTCACCCGCATTTGCTAGGAGAGTGGAGACGGAAACGACAGACCCTCTGTCGTAAAGTTGTAGCACGGTCGGATACTAGATTGGTGTGACGGTTTTTTCTTTTCGTGCAACTGCAATATTTAAACTTATTGATTAAAAAAAATCAAGTTTATTAAATATTAATGATTAGAGTTAACTTATAGGTCAATGCTCCCCAGCCTTTTCTAGATATTTGCCCCTCTGAAGCCAATTATGATTCATCATGACCCCTCTTACTCTCCCTCAGTACACTGGGGGAGGGGGGTAGAGATTAAAAACCTACGTCAGCCCTTTTCATATTAACCTATTGCGAAGGTTGGGGCCGTCAGCCGAGAGATGCACTTGAGCTGATAACGTGTTTTCTCACAGATAAGTGGTAGCAAATGGTATCAAGTACACTAAGTACACTAGAGTCGTAACTAGCCGGCCCTTCGTATTATCTGGCCCGGTTTTTGGTATTAGCAAATGTGTTTGAAAATAAACAAACCGGTACGTATCCCCTAGTAATTAATAAAAAACATCTATCACAAACACCTTAAAACTGTTACATTGGATTCAAAAAAAGGATAACTACTATGCATGTGGTTGGCGTATAATACAGTATTATTGCAGTCGCATACGCTTTGTCGGTGTAGATAGCAGCACTGTTCTGATTTGGTTGGAAACAGAAGCTGTGTCAAGCTAGGTGTAGATAGCAGCACTGTTCTGATTTGGTTGGAAACAGAAGATGTGTAAAGTTAGGTGTAGATAGCAGCACTGTTTTGATTTGACTGAAAGCAAAAGATGTGTAAAGTTAGGTGTAGATAGCAGCACTGTTCTGATTTGGTTGGCAATAAAAGATGTGTCAAGCTATGTGTAGATAGCAGCACTGTTCTGATTTGGTTGGAAATAAAAGATGTGTCAAGCTAGGTGTAGATAGCAGCACTGTTTTGATTTAGCAGGAAACAGAAGATGTGTCAAGGGAGGTGTAGATAGCAGCACTGTTTTGATTTAGCAGGAAACAGAAGATGTGTCAAGGGAAGTATGCACGAGGCGTGGCTACATGAGGCAAACCCATAATGGAAATTATTTACACTCGTTTTCCGTATTATCCAGTTTTCCCGCTACCCAGTCCGAAATGCTGCCACTTTAGGCCACATAATCTTAAAAAGGTGTACTGCGTTGCTTTTTGAAAATATTAAAGTACACCTAGGGCCAGTTTCATAGTCAAATTTATTACGCCTCAAGTGCGGTGCTACATTACATACATGACGACACCTACCTAAATCAGAATGGAATGGGCCAGTTTCCTATGCGAGAACGGCCCATTCCATTCGAGTTTAGGTAGGCGTCGTCTTGTATTTAGTGTAGCACCGCACTTGAGGCGTACTAAATTTGACTATGAAACTGGCCCTTAGGGTAGCACAAAACAAAAATTCTAACAAATTCATTGAAGGGATTATCATCTTCTATGTAGAGTCACAAGACAATTCAATTTGTTGTTCTTTAATAAATTGTTAGCAAACCCCCTTTAGACTCTTCGTGAACCCCAGGTTGGAAATCTCTTAGGGTATTTATTTCTAAATAAATATTTAGTAGAATTTTATACCCGCTTTGGTGGTCGCATGGTCTAACGCACTACTCTCACAGTGGACTAGACTCATGATGACGGGGAGATCAACGTTCGAATCTGGATCGGGTGTACTGAGGGTGGTTTAAAAAAAGGGGGGTTTTTACATTCTCCCTTCCCACAGATTTGGGTACATTTCCTCTCAACATAACCTTCCTCATACCTTAAACTATTAGCGTAATTAGTAATAAGCGTATAACCCGAACGTGTAGTAAGACGCGGTGCTAAAAATAAAAATGGAGGAGAATATTAAAATAGTGCAACGCAAGGAAGACACGATTAGTGAAAATATTCCTACTAGGCATAAATTAAAAGTATAAGATTAACATATAATCGTATCATGGTATGTGACCTTTTCTACCAGGGCCCCTGCTACCAACTGGCCTCAGTACAATGGCTACGAGTCTCCAGATGACTTCGACACTCCTGAGGACGACGGTAACACCGAGGATGAAGAGGAGTCTCCCAACGGTAAGCCATGGATTCTTCCTACCCTATATTTTCGGGGCCAAATTGAGGGAGGGATTTTTGAGAAGGTGGTAAAAAAAACCTCCTAAAAGTATGATCAATACTGTATCTTGGCGTAGTTAGCTAACACGCTAGTCGTGTTGAGCTCGACTGCTGAGGACGGGGAGATCGAGGTTCGAATCTCGGTTGTGTGAACTGGGGTGGTTTTTCACTCTCCCTCCTTACCCGCTTCGGTGGGCACGTGGTCTAAACTCTAAGTTGGCACTCTAGCAATAGACTCGAGTGGCGATACGGATAGATAGGGGTTTGAATCCCAGCCAAGTGATCTGAGGGTGGCTTTACTTAAATGTTTTTCCATTCTACCTCCACGTAAATGTGGGTGCTAAGTCCAACTTCCTAATATTTAACATTAAATTAGCGTAATAAGTAAGTGTGCATATAACCCGAACTGTCAGTAATATGCGGTGCTACAAAAAGTATTTTCGTGCTATTCCTCAATGCCTGGGCTTATTGAAATCATCGCTTTCATAACACCTGTAACTCCCCTACATCCGACACTTTACCTCACTTGGTATCGTTTCTGTATACTGAGCTAAGGTTCCTGGGTTCAATTCTTGGACTGGCTAAAAAAAATATTTTTCGGTGAAATGTGGGTTTCCCCTTTCATAGTGATGAGTTAACAGTTGGGGGATGGGTGTTGTGTCTGTTCTATATGTTAGGTTATCTTATGTCAACTTTTTAATATTCCGTCGAGATTAATTAAGGTTTTTATGTGTTCAGGAAATTGGTTAGAGGGCCCAGTGTACCCCTCCAGTGCCACGACTTACCCAGGGGGGCATTACTCCCTCGAGAAGAGGCCCTCCTACTACTACCCTTCTTATCCCGTTCAGAAAAGAGAGGGGCAGTGGGGTACTTTCCCCAAGGATAAGCGCTTCATGGTGTCCAGGAAGAGACAGGTAGGAGACCGTCTCACTCTCGATTATCCGGGAAATTAGTTACATTATTACTATTGAGTCACAAAAAAAAACATATTGAAGTACAGTTTTCCGCATTCTTCATTTGACAGCAGTCAAATTAAGGTCATTTTATAATAGATTCTTAGGTTAAGAACAACTATTTTTCAAATTGGTTGTATTTTTAAAAATATATTAAAATAGTTTTACTGATCTCAATTATTATATTTTAAAGAAAAGTACAATAAGCCCCACAAATATACGATGCCTGGACAAACTGTATTAGATTTTCACTTACCTAAACTAAACCCTTATTTCCTTATAAATAACTTTATCTGGCAGTTAGGAAAAGCTACTAAATGTACTTTCATGCATCCATAAGCCAAACCGTGTGATATACATGGCTTAGTAACTTATTATCCATACATAAAATCTTATAATGCTGGTATATTAACAGCTCTATCAAACCGTATTGGTGAAGTAGGTTTATTAATAACAATTTCATGATATTAAATCTTAAAAGATGAAATTAAATCTACTATTTAAGTAATAGAAACATTTCTAGGACTCAAAAATTTAACTACAAACTCTTTTTTAGGATTATTTTTCTTTTAAGTTTTTTTTCATAATTTAAATATGAAATTTTAGAGATGCTCCGATACCCGTTTTTCTCTATTCCAATTCTCAAGTTCATACTAGAATTTTTGATTCTTGAACATTTCCTATTTGATTAATTATCCAAGCTTACAACTTCATATAAAAAATATGTATTGTACTTCATTGCAAACATACATCCATCCATCCATACAATCATACATGCAAACAAACAAACACACACGCACACCAAAATCACACCGTTCCCTAATGGGGTATGCAAGAAACTGCACGAATTATAATAAAACAAATCATTTTTAATTTTAAAAAAGGTAAATTTTCATCTTACCAAGTATTAAAGATTATTTTACATAATTAATAAAATAATAAAGAATTACAATAGTAAGCATGTACTTTTATAAAGAAGAATAAATTAAGAAATAAAGACTCACCGAGTCAAAAATTTAAGAATATTTAAAAAAAGGTATAATGAATTGTGTTGAAAACAAAGGTAAAATTATGAAAATAATACTTTTTAATTTGTTATTTAACGCACTTTATTATTTCTTGTTGCCGTAACCTCAGAACAAAAAACATATCAGTTTTATTGATAATTTGGTTCTTTCAATTATCCATGAAAGGGACAATTACCATATAGTAAAAAAAAAAAGTCATCCTGAAGACGATCTGTAGGGCCAAGTCAACTTTGAATAAACTGTTCTATGCAACCTAAAATGTATATATAAGATTGTTTGAAAGTATCCCATTAGATATGTCCAAATCTGCCCCTTAGTACAAAAATGAATAAAACTATCCTAATAGGCAATGTGTTCATCATCAATAAATCTGTTTAGCTGATAATGTGTTAATTTGGGAGCCCTATATTCTACTTAACTCACAAGTTTATCTTAAAATAAATGTTTGATAAATATACACCCTTATCAAAATAAATGAATCTATTTTGTTGTTTACCTTAAAATCAATAAGATGAACATTCCCTTACAGTTTATTGAAAATTGGAAGGAAACTACCACCCAGATATGCACTAGTGCTGTCTCATATAGTGCATCTCTTTAGAGGGAAATTCAAAATGTTCAAATGTGTCCCCTATGTTACCGTGAAAGCTAGAAACGAGAAGGTTGCCGGTAATCGGCAGCGATTTTTGGGATTCACTGGTTTACACTATTGGATGTCGGAAATTAAATTTCTCCAACCGTTTTTCACTGGTGTGTAACTTATCCGTAATCAAAAGATCCGAAATGGCGAATAACAGTAATCGTGAGGTTATACCTGCATATTTTGAAAATAAAGGAATAGTGCACTGCGCATCTATCTGCGCAACACAAACCACAATATTTAGGGACGGCGTGCTACTGTAGTTGTGCTGTGTATTGTGTTATGTGTGTTTGTGTACTCTTGTGAATGAATTGTGTATTAATCTAACCTAACTTAACCTAAATAACTTTAAATTATGGTGGCCAAGCTTTTTTTTTGTAAGGGTAGCACAACGTTTGTGATGTAATTATTTTGAATTATTTTCAACTTTTCTAGAGTGGTGCATTTGGTTTTAGGTTTAAATTATTGGCTTCAAGGTTACTGCAGTGAAGTAAAATCGTTGTTATTTTTTTCCCCCCGAAATCCACAGGATTTACTTAACGTCTTCTAGAAATCAGCGGTAGATGTTAGAAACTAACACTCATTTCCGACATTCACCTGTGTGAACCAGTGAACCACGAAAATTACCGGCAATTGCCACGTTTCCGAGTTTCACATTAACATATACACTGCATTTTTTTTTTAGGTGCTCCAAAGTGTTATTCGTAAGTAAATTTAAGTAGCCTGTATATGTGCAATCCGTGAGTTGTGACAGGTTCATGTGTAGGGAATCTTGAAGTGCTCAATATTGAACTATGTTTGTTTGTGTCTTGTGTTTAGTCTGGTGGGGTACATTCCTTGGCCCAGTTACTCAACTCTGTCCCTCGTAGGGACCCTGGAGTTCCAGTGTACCGCAGGGTTGTGCTATAAACGCAGGTCTGATAAATGTATTTGACTAGCTATATTNCACCTCTCCTTTTCCTCTGTGATCCAGTACTCTTCCCTCTTCTCCCACAATCCTTCACACTCCCTTCAACCCTCTGTCTCTTGGTCTTCTTCTTGACCTCTACCCCCTCCCCTACTTCAATATCCAACATCTTCCTTGGTATCTTCTTCTCCTCCTACATTTTCCTCACATGGACGTACTACTACCTTAGTCGTGATTATATTAATTAACCATCTAAGTTTACCTCAACCAAAACCTTTTTCATCTGCTTCGGTGGCCGCATGGTCTAACGCACTACTCTCGCAGTAGATTAGACTTCCGATAATGGGAAGATCAAGGTTCGAATCTCGATTGTGTGTACTTAGGTGGTTTTTTTTCCAGAGTTGTTTTCCACTTTCCCTCCATGAAATGAGAGTACATTTACTCTAAATATAACCTTCCTAATCCCTAAACCAATTATCTTAATTAATGCATAAGCGTATAACCCGGACGGTTAATGAGACGCGATGCTTAAAATAATACCTTTCCGTTTGATATTTATTATCAATTACTTATGTGAACTAAAAAAATTTTCAGAGCTTTTAAAATTTTTAAAACGTTAATTATTATGATATAAATTTTTGCATTAATAATTACATTCATGGTCAGTAACATATTTGACATATTTTGTTTCTTTGATTAATTAATAAATGATATGTACATTTGTGATTAATTTCAGATATAAACAAGAAAACTCGTCATCAAAATACACGATGACTACAGATAATTATTCAAACCTCCCTAATTAATAAGACCAAGTAGTTATTGTAAAAGTATAATAATGCATAGCAAATAACTTTATTTTAAAAATGTCATCCCACACCAATATTTGGAAGGCCAGGGTGCAAGCTAGGCATATAACTTAAGCTGGTTTTATTTTAACAAAAAATATTTTTTTGACATCGATATGGGACAGAATAATATATAGTCCATTCGCATTTAAAATAATACATAAGAATAAACATGGAAGATTGTGCCACAAGTGATACATATATTAAAATTATGTGTTTAACTCCCCAAAGATATAGCAAAACAGGCTGAAAAATAGCATTTTTAATTTATGTAAAATAGTAAATGCAAATAAACTGAAATGATACTTTTTCATTAAAAAATTTCAATATTTGTGAAAATTGTGGTGTATCAATACTACTCCAATATACTAACAAATTCTAACATGGCTTTTAAAAAAAATAGATTGATATTCTTTAGTATTGCAGATTATTCATTAGAGTATATTAAACTATGTGTTTTCTTATCATAGAAAAGTAACAATACAACACATGTTGAACGTGTTAGTTTCTAGAAATAATGCGGAAATTATTGAATATACGGGGTACGACAGGTCCAAACTCACATCCAATACACTCCTTAAAATGTGACATAGTTAATTCGGCATTATCCATTTTTAAACACTTTCAAAGAGATTTTGTTTTTATCACGCTCTCCCAGTACATGTTAGCTTCTCTTTATTTAAAAGAAAACGTCTTCTTAAATGCCGCGATAATTATAACATATTCGAGGACTGTTCATAACTGTATTACTTAGACAATTAAATAAAACATAGCTACTAAAGCAATAATTTATTTACAATGGACAAGAACATATTTTGTTGTAAAAACTAAACTCACTTCAGGCAAGATTAAAATACAATTTAATACAGGTATTGACAATCATTGCCATAATCAACAGAAGAGGAGAGTGAATTTCAAGGAATTTCATATTAAATTCCTTGTAGAGTTGTTATAAAATAAAATGCTAGTAAAAATATCCCCAATGCATTAGTTAATGAGTTCAAACCTCTTGTATTTGCGAGTTAGTCAGGGGTGCCAAAAGTTCCGTAAGACCTATCAGATGTTTCCTTGTTATATGGCTTAGTTTTTATTACTTCCGTGTGTTTTGGCAGGGCAATATTATTATTTTTTGTTTAATGATACTGTGGATAGCAAATTATGACCTTACCTTGCTAAATAACATTACTGTGAACTAGCTCATGTGTTAATGCCTCTTGGGAAAAGATTCCGTTGGTATTTGATTACAAAAGATATTGTCAAATCCATGACTTATAAAGTATTATCAAGGGATTTGATATTTGGAATAGGTGGTTAAACCTCACAATCCAAGGTTTCAAAATAATACGAGTATATTAACACAGAAAAAAAAAAAGGTAACACATAGATTATGATGGAGGTGAAAGTAATTTTGTCACATATTGTTTTTAACAAATATCTATAAGTATAATTTTTGTTATGATATATATTGTTTAACCTCTACACAACATTATAATTTTGTTTGTGAAACATTCAGAATTCTCGCATCTGCTATTATATATTTCAATTCATTACGAGACGTTGTATTTGATAACTGTTTAGCTGCACTCCTTCCTACATTGGTCGACCCTGTATCTCTGTCGTGTGGCACAACAATCATTTGTAAATAATAGTTTAAAAAAACTGTAGATCAATGAAATATATATGAATCAACTTGGTAAATATTTTTATTAACTACCTTGTTTCCAATTATTGATAGTTACAAATTAAGAAATATAATCATAATAATGTTACCAAGTACCAGCACACTACAAATTATCCAACAATAAGTAATATTTAGAGCAATTGTAATAGGATTCTCGTGGGAGGAAATTCAAATAAAATACAATCATATTTGTTTACTATTAATATTAATAACATTCAGGCGTATAACCCGGACGTGTAGTAAGAGGTGCTATAAAACATTTACAGTATTATTAGTATTATTTTATTGGATTGATTGATATCACCAATTAAAAGTGTCAGTTGATCACATGATTCGACGTAAAAATATATGAAGATTGTTTTAGTAACTTTTTAAACTGTTGACATAGTCCCGTCACATTGAAATTTACCTGCTTCAGTGGTCGCATGGTCTAAGATGCTATTCTCGGAATGGACTAAACTATCTAAGACGGGGAGATCGGGGTTCAATATCGGTCGGGTGTGCTAAGGTTTTTTGTCTAATTGGTTTTCCACTCTCCTTCAAATCAAATGGGGGTGCATTTAATCTAAATTCAACCTTACAGATACCTAGCACATTGTAGTAAGAAATGATTATCAAATTAACATAATATAGAAATTATTTTAAATAATTTATTTGTAATGAATAAAGTTTTTGTAACGCTTGACCATTGGGACTCTTAGCAGGGGTTTAATGATATAATACATTTTATTTGGCCTGTAAAAACTATCAAGAAATAAAAAAGAAAGCAAGACGGTAAGAATGGAGGAATATTTCCAACCAACCTAAGCGTTTAGAACCAAAGAAGAGGACATTTTATTTATTGCGTAAATATTTAAAACTAGTAAGTATAATAGTATTTGCTTTCACTTTCTCATTTATACAAAAGATTGAAATACCCAACCTCCCATATCCCCAGTGGCAATAAGAACAATTGTTTGGCTAGCTCAAGTTTCGGCCAACATTTTTTGGACTCTTTGGGAGCGGTTTCCTATTACAGGGCCCGTGGTTGGTCCACTGAGTCGAAACAGATGCCCAGTCTGTATGTAGAAAGGGCGACAAAGGTTAAAACAAACTAAATATCAAACTGTAGAAAGCAAGACATTAAAAATACCCCAGACCTCTGTATTGCAAAGAAAAATGTTACACTATAATAATACTTGTTACTTTACAAGACCAGTCATGTTCCGGTTACACACAACAATATAATAATACCAGCTACTCTACCAGATCGGTTATGTTCCAGTTATACACACCAATATAATAATACAGGCTACTCTACCAGGTCGGTTATGTTCCGGTTACACACAACAATATAATAATACCAGCTACTCTACCAGGTCGGTTATGTCCCAGTTATACACAACAATATAATAATACCAGCTACTCTACCAGGTCGGTTATGTCCCAGTTATACATACCAATATAATAATACCAGCTACTCTACCAGGTCGGTTATGTCCCAGTTATACACAACAATATAATAATACCATCTACTCTACCAGATCGGTTATGTTCCAGCTATACACAACAATATAATAATACCAGCTACTCTACCAGGTCGGTTATGTTCCAGTTATACACAACAATATAATAATACCATCTACTCTACCAGGTCGGTTATGTTCCAGTTATACACAACAATATAATAATACCAGCTACTCTACCAGGTCGGTTATGTTCCAGCTATACACAACAATATAATAATACCAGCTACTCTACCAGGTCGGTTATGTTCCAGTTATACACAACAATATAATAATACCATCTACTCTACCAGGTCAGTTATGTTCCAGTTATACACAACAATATAATAATACCATCTACTCTACCAGATCGGTTATGTTCCACTTATACACACCAATATAATAATACCAGCTACTCTAACAGATCAATTATGTCCCAGTTATACACACCAATATAATAATACAGACTACTCTACCAGATCGGTTATGTTCCAGTTATACACAACAATATAATAATACCAGCTACTCTACCAGGTCGGTTATGTTCCAGCTATACACAACAATATAATAATACCAGCTACTCTATCAGGTCGGTTATGTTCCAGTTATACACAACAATATAATAATACCATCTACTCTACCAGGTCAGTTATGTTCCAGTTATACACACCAATATAATAATACCATCTACTCTACCAGATCGGTTATGTTCCACTTATACACACCAATATAATAATACCAGCTACTCTAACAGATCAATTATGTTCCAGTTATACACAACAATATAATAATACCATCTACTCTACCAGGTCGGTTATGTTCCAGTTATACACAACAATATAATAATACCATCCACTCTACCAGATCGGTTATGTTCCACTTATACACACCAATATAATAATACCAGCTACTCTACCAGTTCGGTTATGTTCCAGTTATAAACAACAATATTATAATGCAGGCTACTTTACCAGGTCAGTTATGTTACAGTTATATGCAACAATATAATAATACCAGATACTCTACCAGGTCAATTATGTTTCAGTTATACACAACAATATAATAATATATACTACTTTATCATGTCATTTATGTTATTGCTGAATGTTTCTTTCAGTTAAAGCCTTGTAAAGCCACGAGCTATTTACTTGATTGTATTGTGTAAATACACACACACACATACACACACCAATATATTCTTGGATACATTGTTTAATTTCACAACTTTCAATGGAATAACATATGAGCTTGCATTTCCTTAAGAAGTTGATGGAATGTATTATAAATTATAATTTTTTTAGAAAACATTTTTCTGTGGAATTTTGTCAATTATTTATTTACAATTTAATTATTTTTGCTAAGGTGAGTTCACTTTTTTTCATTCCAATTTTTTTAATCAGCAATACTTTGAATTTTTTGTATTTGTAAAAATCATTCTATGGGAAATCTTTGTTTACTCAATTTCAAAAAGCGTTTTTTTTTATTTATGGTTTTTATTCTTGAGTTTTCAAATATGATTTTTTTTAAATAAATAACATAAAAATTTCAATTGTCAATATTCTTTATTGTGAAATTGCTATTTGTTTAATATTTGTATTAAAATATACATTTACTAAAAACTCGTAAGATTTGTGAAACGAAATAGTAAGTATATACATTTTGTAGAAACACTACACCAAAGATCATAAAGGAAATATTATATATTGTTACTTACTTACTCTATCGCATTACGGACTAGGAATAACCATTACACCAAACGGTAGGGTGATTGTGAGATGAAATGGAGGACCTACAGTTTATACGTGGGATCCGAACCACAGTGGAGGCCTGGCATTCCCCACATTCACAAGTTGTGATTAATACACGTCTTGTCAAAGGTGAAGGAATGGTTGGGAATCAGATAAATCTGTGCCGGGACTGAGGATTGAACCCCGGTACAGAGGTCTGACACCTAACCCCTAGACAGCCAGGTCACCTCCTAATTATGATTTATTGTTAATTATATTTATGATTCGACACTTAATGAGGAGGGAAACCCATGTCACAATATTGAGCAAGTACTTTACCAATGTACATTGGAATAGTTGTCAATACTATCATAACAATTGTATAGTTAAAGCACGAGTATTTAATTAACAAATAGACCGCTTCAGTGGCCGCATGGTCTAAGGTGCTATTGTTGCAATAAACTAGAGTGTTGAAGATGGAGAGATCAGGGTTCGAGTACGGTCAGGTGTACTGATGGTAATGAATGGTTTTCCAGTCTCCTTCCACTTGAATGGAGGTACACTTCCATGAATGAAGCCTTGCTAATTCCTAGCACATTAGTGTAATTAGTACATAGGCGTACAAACCGAACAGGTAGTAAGATGTGCTAAAAAAAACCTCACTTGATGAAATTAATTCGTATTTCACCTCTCCGCCTTTGATTATACACGCTCAATAGAGGAAATTAATTAATTTTAAATAAATAACCAAACCGTGTAAAATAATACAGGAAAGAAAATCACGAAAAAATGAAAGTAACAAACACAGCATAACGTTTAAAACTAAACAAGTAACACAGCTCATACTTTACAGTTACCGTTATAAAAATAGCACATGACTGCTTATTTTGGTTACATTTAATCACTAGCCTCATTTCATTGACATAGATTAATACCTATCAGAACTATCAGGAGAAATTATGAAACGTTTATCGCAGGCAAACTAAAAATATTAAAAAGGAGGAAAAGGTATTTGGCAAAAATGTATAAGACACATAAACGGGGGTATAAACTATTTATTTATTTGTTTTTAACATCACGTATTACTTACCCTTCATTTTATACGCATTTGTAACAATTACGCTAATGTGTTAGAGATGAAGAAGGTAACGTTTTAGATGAAGTTTACTCATATTTGCGTTGATAGATCGAGTGGAAAGCCACCGGGGTTTGAACCCCGATATCTCTGTCATCGGCGGTCCAGTCTATTGATCACGTGGCCGCCGAAGTGGGCAGAGGTGTATAAATGGAACGATTAACATAAAGGACAAAAACAGGAAATGTAAGGTAGGATAGTCTTGAAAAGATAAATATTAATAATAGTATACCCAAATTGATGAGTGATTCTCTCAATTTTGGGTCTTGTAATGCCATAAGCATCTAAAGCTCTATACTATAAACGGAAGTCGAGTGCCAAGTTAAGGATCTTGATTTAACTTCACTTGACGTACCTATATGATAAAGTATGGTGTAATACATTACTATATCCTTCTTAATAGAATATAAATATTAAATCACCCAATTCTACCAATAAATACTTGTCAGCTGTACCTTACTTATGATCCATCATTATTCTGCCAAATGTTTTTGAAACAAAATTTTCCATTGAAATCTGGCCAATAGCGGTACCTTTAAGTAAAATATCATGCTGACCAGTGGATCTATTTTTTCATCGACATTTGTCAGATATTCGTGTTATTATTTAGATACTCCTTTGTCGATTAGCCTACAGGTATGATGTTTCCCAAATGTTTCGAAAGTAGTATTATTAATTACATACTATACAACTTTTGTTGATTTTTTCATCTTGAAATTTGGCCTACAGCTGCCTTATTAACAAAATATCATGTTATTTGTCAAATAAACATTTCCCCAAAAATAGTGTTGGTGACAACATCGCTATTGATTAAATACTATGTTGCTGTCTGAAGAAGAGCTACCTTACCTTCTCAAAAAATTTCTGGCAGCTGTGTTGGTAATTAAATATTATTTTAGTTGTTGAAGATAATTTCTCACTCGAAATTTCACCACCTGCAGTGTTATTAATTACATACTGTGATATTTTCTCTTAATGCTCCTGCGGTTCACCATTGATATATTGATCATACTATGTTAATGTGTATGATTGAAAACATATAGTAATCATCTTGACCACAGAGGTCTTTAATATAAAGCAAGCTACTTCTAAAAATAAACACTCACAATTTATCAATTTTGGCAAACTTTAATATTTACATATTTATTATGAAGATCGTTAGCTCAGTTTGAGCGCATTTGGACGATGATCACCAAGTAGGTGACCACTGCACCAAAGATGGAGCTCAACGTGCCACGGTTCAGGTTGAAGAACCCTCCTGCGCTGAATGTCAACGGACGGTTCAGTACCTGAAGTAAGAATAGCTGAATCTCGTGGCTGGCCTCGGGACCCAAGTTGTCAACAACGGACATCTTCTGCAACAGTGTGACAGAGCGCTGCGCTTCATCCGTGGCGGCACTGGAGCCCAGAGTGACGCAGGAGATTCTCGCCACACTCAAGAATATGGAGTAAATCGTCGGGGGGAGGATCTTAATAATGATGCTCTCTTGAGTTTCGGAGTAGATCTTTAGGTTATTAATCAACTTGTACGACGACGTG
Organism: Timema shepardi; assembly: GCA_902151425.1. Lineage (NCBI taxonomy): Eukaryota > Metazoa > Arthropoda > Insecta > Phasmatodea > Timematidae > Timema > Timema shepardi. Next base: position 76,126 of record CABFVX010002175.1, on the reverse strand, counting down.
ACAATGATAAAAGATCTTACTCCCATGTTCATGAGAATCTGACAACCAAAAGCAGTGTTGATGCTTTCAACTGTGTCCAACAGTTTGTCATAAATTAACCTAAGTTCAAGTAACCGCAAACCTTTGACGGGGGGGATGGTATTAGCGTAACCGATGACTGGCGAAACTTTATTAGAGGATAACTTCGGCAAGCAGTATCCTGTCCTAGGTTTCATGGGGTGCGAGTTTTCATTCGTATGTTTTCGTTTGACCCTGTCTTTTAAATGTCGGCCCCCACCGTTATCGAGAAGATACTTTTCAAACTCATAATTCAAGTACTTGAAACGGCTTCGAACTAACAGCATCAAGTTCATAGCTAGAAGATCTACAAATGTATTTATCCCCAAAGGAAGGTGGTAACCGATAACTATTGAAATCCTTTTATACCACTGCTGGTCCCACAAAAAACAATGGTAGAACGCATTTGGGATCGAAACTGCTAGAAACAACAGAATTTCCAGTACCAGCGTACGCCTTATCCACCGATATGAGTCTCCAGATAAATTGAGTATTCCATCAACATCAACCACCATATTGAAAACGTCAACTAGTTTGTCGCAACGGTTTTTTATCATGAGAATGAGAGAGATGGTTGAGTTTAGTATCACAAAAAACACCACAAATATTGGAACTGGCTTCATACTTGAACCTCCTTTCGATGGCTTTAATATAGTCAGAGCTAGCAACATCTCAATGAAGAAAGCAATGATCATCACTATTAAGATAGCAGTGCATGCAAAGCCAAAATAAGACTTCTTCGACGTTAATTTTGATGGTTTGGGTCCCGATGCTTGAATGATCTTTGGTGCTAAGCCAAATATTTTAAACATGTAATACATTGGTTTTACAGCAGAGAGTAGGTATTTTGGTGAGAGCTCCATTATGTGTGTATGTGCAGCTTGCTTTGTGCTAATATGGAGCTGTTTCAACCCTTTTATAGAGGCTAAAATAACGTGTTCGAATACTGTGTTTAGGTGAGTTTTACACTTAAATTAATAGACTTGTAAAAGGTTTTGATCAATATCACTTTGACTCTTAAGTCATGTGATAAATGATGTATTGCTGAATACGGTTCATAACACTTATGTAACAAGAACGTGTGTGTTTAGTGTGTTACATGAAACAAACATAAAATATTCTCCAATAATTACAATCGACCCCAAACATTTAACTTTACTTTATCAATAACTATGTAAAGGAAAGACAAGGGAAATGTTTTTTCTAAAAATAGAAATACATATTAAATTACATGTTTGATGTAGATAAATGGTGTGATAAATTATTACTGACCATATTATGTCTGTAGCCTAGGTAATACGAAAACAAAGTCTACTGAACTTTTATACACAGGGCAAAGTGTATAATTTAAATGATATAATTTAGAAGTATTTATTCATTACATTAAATCTATACCAGTAACTAGCTGTTTTTTAAATTAATTTTATTAGTGTATGTATTTTAAAATAGATTAAAGATCTCTAACACGAATACGCTAACGTACCGTAATGATACTAACCTTACACAATCATTTAATTCCCAGAGAGTTTAAATTTTGTATACATCAAACTTGTCTCGATTTAACTCTACGGCTATTTATTTATTTAAGTTAAATGCCTTGTCAACTATCGGCCCCAAAAGCTAAAATATAAATACTATTTATTTGGTTTTGCCTGATAGCTATGAACAGTTACTAGACCAAATTATGTATCCCTACGCCAAACCATATGATCTGCAAAAACATATGTTTAGCAGTTGTCACTTTTGAAAGTCAAAATTTAGGTCTATACAAGAAACATGTATTACAGTTTTATATATTTTTTGTTTGTATTTGTTGTTGACCTTGATATGTTGATGTTAGGCCTAGTACTAATTATTAATTTTATAAATAATCAATACTAATCAGTCCCAAATCATCAAATAAGGTTAGAATTGCTAGGGTTAAGTAATTTATTGTAGCCTACCCCTTGAATAAGGATTGGGCTAGAAAGTAACCTGCCAACAACAGGGGATGGAGTGCCAAAACTTGTACGTATAAGAGATTTTCTTGGATAAAATATCGAATAATGGATAGTTTCACATTGTCATTCTACTTATAAGGATACGTGAAATCATAACTTACCGACATAATAATCGGAAACTTTTTTAAAATTTATATAATTAAAAAAAGAGGGTAAAATATCGACGAACATGTTTTTACCTTTGCTCCATCATATTGTTTGTTTGGTTAGTTTAATTATGCATGAAAATTCCGCTTTATTTATATGTAGGGTATAAAGCAGCTATCCTTTTTAGTATAAACTATCGCAAACTATCAAAACTTAACCTTTCAAAAACCAACAGGGGGAAAACAATACAAATTGACCTAAACATTTGCACATACCTTGGTAATACATTCTATAGATAACCTGACGAACAGAATCTCTTGTAAAATCATCAAGAGTTTTTACAGATATAACAGGTGTCAGTTGTTTTTGTCTGATATTGCAAGGAGTTTCAATTTGATTCATTTTCTTGTTATATTAACTACACTTCACAGGCTTTATTCCCAAATAATGTAAATACCCTAAAACTTGAGGTTAAGTCAACACAACACAAAATATATATTTTATAGTCTTGATACAAAAACTTGAATTTTATAATAATATGTATTCATCACTAAGAAACACTTGCTATTTTTTTTATCACACGCTTCAATATTAAATTCGGAAAAATAATTATTTAAAGATATCTAAAAACCCGTTAAATTTGGAAGGATGACACGCTCACACACCGAACTAATATTTACAAAAGAACACACGGATTACTAGGTAGCCGAATTAATATTCTGAAAAGACACTATATTATTAAAATGTGTAATAAAATTACTAACACTAACCTGGATACGCCTAAATACTTAAACAATAAATTAAGTTGTTTGCTTCAACTTGTGGACAAGCGCATACGGTTTTATTAATTGTGGTTTATATGATAATTCATTGTTTTAATGTATATTTAAAATTGTGAGATGTTTTTTATGAGAACAGCCGTCAGTTATTTGTTTTATTTTAACACCCTCAAGTCCTGTAGGGCCTGAAATACCACATAAAATAGAGTTAAAGTGAGCTTTTCCTATTCTACCTTAAATCGGATGAAGGAATTTGCAAATTAGGCTAGAATGTACCTTTATCGAGCTGAATGAACGCAATTCATTAGCGATATTCTTGCAAATGTCTCCACACGGAACCAGGAACTAGACAGGGTAGTATTAAGGGTAGAGATATAAGATTATCAACAAACTACCGTTCAATGCACATACACTCGGTTACTAGCACTGTGGACCGGGTACCGAGTTGGTAAATGTTTGTAACGAGGTGATGATATTGTGAATGAGCAAGACCTAGCCCGTAAAGAGCACGATATGGCCTACTCCATGCTGAAATATCTGCTCAGTAGTCATACTGCAGATTGTGTGCTTACCGAAAAAGCATGTAAAATAGTAGTAGCACACGTTTCGAAATACGGAGAGAAAGCTGCTGCTTGGGCTGTAGGAAGTACCATGAAAGTTTAAGATAAGCTAGCTGGTGCTCTGACAAAAGAACGTAATCATCAATGATGTGCAAATAAACGGTGCATTTCTATTCGTCGTACGAAGAAGAGTATGAATATTAAGAAGGAAGGTTTCCTATCTATTCTCCCTGTGATAGCCGCATCAGTAGCTGTCACAGAAGGTGCTGCCGGAATCACGAAAGCCGTGCAAAGAACTAAGGCTAAAATAAAATAATTGAGTGAGGCTCAGAGACAAAATCGTACGCTCGGGTCTATCACCATGGGGAAAGGAATGTATCTAAGTCCCCATAGTCAAAAAAACTTATTTAAGTGTTACCTATGCGACCCCTTACTGAAGCAGATCTACACAAGTACGCTAAAGATTTTTTTTAATCCTTAGAGGAGTTTTTGCAAGAGAGGCTTCATCTACTGGATTATCATATAAGTACGAGACATCTTTGTCTAGCCTTCCTTAAATACCTGCGCTAACGATCGATCTTGGTAAACATGTCTACGACACTTAAGCTGCCGGGTTGAGTTAAATCTGTCAGAAAGTTGATTTCCACATGTTTTGCTGGGATAGGAGAATCGTCATGGAAAACGGTTTACAGGACTGTCAATTTATCGACATTCAATTCCATAGCGAACATATATAAACGTAATAATAATGTATATTGCGGGGGGAAAGAATATATCTTTCCGTCGTGTACTTAATATCAGGAATATTTTGATTGATACTTGAAGAGAGAAGTCTATAGTGATGTGAAACTCTCAATCATCGGTAAGAATATAGAGTTTAGCCGGCCATGTACTGTACGCTTGAATCTCTGATAGGTTTTGAACATGTTGCTCTTCCCACGGAGCAAATACACATCTCAACAAATACTGTTAATATCTTTCACGTGAATGTGTTCGATGTCGAACATAGTTTCGATAGTGGTTCTTACGTCAATGGAGAACAGAGACATACCTTGCGCGAATTCAGCATGACTGTCTTTCCGTGCTATAAGATAGTGGGAATACTGAATAATATTTACCTTATGGCAACAAAACTAGTAATATATTCTATCTCGGTACGACTGGTTTATGAACAAGAATAGACAATCAACATTAGGAACGAAACTATATAATTACGGCGACATCTGAAATGATGCGTGACTTTAAAATAACCCTCTTCCCCCTTTTCCCAAAGGCCCCAATGGTCCCCCAGTGCAAAAACTTATATAATTGGTTGTCCTCCAACACCAACACCTTCAGAAACACTACGTTAGGTCATGATACCAGTGACGCGGGTCCTCTATTTATGAATAGCGCCTGGACATTAGGGCGTTTCATACCGAGTGTTCTGTAGAATACAGGGGAGGTACTAAAGGGTGTTGTCCTGGTTAAAAGGGTCAAACAACACTTCTCTGATCCATTTGTCAGTAAGGAGGACCCATGAAACCCCATTAGTCTGGGAATTCCATCTATTTGTATAATTGATTTTTGGTTTATGTAAAATTAATAGTTTAAGGTCTCCCTCGGTGGTCTCGGGGTAAAGTTCTCACTTCAAGACACGATGTTCGTGGGTTCAAACCCCACTGACGTAGAGGGACTTTTCTTCGGCAGTAAAAATCCGTAGCACAACTTCCTTTGGAGGGGAAGTAAAGCCGTCGGTCATACTATAGCACGTAAAAGAACGTTGGAAGGTATGATAGAATACCTTTCCGGTAAAATTGGTAGGCCCTAACGCACTCACTCATAGAAATTCAGTGTGGAAGGCATCGGTGAACCACCACTCTTCCTAAACTCTCATAATACATAGGATTTCTACCAGATAGTGTGGGCAGCACTAACCAGTTGAAGGGGTGACTGCATGCCCGGCTCCAGGTGGGCGGATATCACATAACACTAACCTTCGGGTTGTTGAAATAGGAATAATAATAATTTGAGACCATCGGGAGTAATCACAAAATTTCAGTAATATATTAAATAGTAGTTTTAATTCATCAGACTAGAGAACATACATTCATTCTTTAACGTACAGTGAAAGTTTTTAACAAAATACAGACACTATTTAAAATAATTGGTTTACTTAAAGTGACACCCGAATAAGCTTAGAAATTTGACTATATAATGACACAAATTAATTCCTTTCCTACCTGAAAACTTTCCACGCTTTCAAAAAAGGTAAGTTATAGTATGGTTCTGATATGAGGAAACAATTTTTGTACATTTACAAAAGTTACCTAAGCCATTCGGATATATTCACACGTCAAGACATGTAATTTGCATCTTTTGATAAGCAACATCAATACCAATAATAACATAGTCATATGATCAATTTTGACCATAGCAGAAAATTGCATTTTCAAAAAGTTCGTATCTACCAAAACCAACTTTATTTTGTCCCAAATTATGGATCAGTAATAAAATAGAAACACATAAACATTTTTTATTTTTAGAATAATATTAAATAAATTAGCTTACAATATAAGCTGATAATTTATTCTTTCATTATCTTGAAGAACTTTAATTTGAGTTTAAGTTTAAACTGTTTATTTATTCTTTCAATTTAGAATAAAGTTTAAGAATTAATTCTTTGAGGTATATTATTTAGAATTATGTTCTAATAACCATGTGCTGTCATTTTTTATATTTTTAAAAACGTTCTAATTAAATAAAGCCACGATGCCTGATCTTTAATCTCGTTTATAGCTACAAGTAATGATTTGTAGGGCTTGCTTATTTACACAATTTTATAAAAGCAAAATTATTTTTATTAGAATTTTCGTTGAAATACGTATTTTTGGCTTACAGTCACTATTATTAAATTTGACAGGGTTTAATAGTTTAGAGATTATTATGATCGTATGTAAATCCGTTTATGATAACTTTGTCTTGTTCCAAGATAGTCAAAATGTAAAAACACTTCCGGATTTATATGCCTCCCAGATATTATTTTTGACAAGTTATGTAAATTGACCCAAAATTTAAAATGTACAAAATACATTTACGGGCAGTGGGGGAGTGAATATGTACATCGAAAAACATTCAATCAGTTTTTGAACTGTCAGAAGAAGTTGAAATTATCGTGAAACCAACAGTTACTAAAGTTACAAGAGCTAATTTAAAGTATTCATATGTGTATATTGCACATATACACGTACACAATTAGGGAAGTGAGTGCTGAGAAAGTGATAATACTTCATTAAGTAAGGTATTGATGAGGAATATAAACATCTAGCATTAATAATACTTGCATATAAGGGGGCATGAATACCCCCCAAAACACCCCTTACAGTATGGTTATGGAGTGGTTTCTTTGAAATGGTCAAGAAAAAGAAATATATTTCTAATATATGTAATATATATAATATATGTGATATATTAAATTCATAATAAAAGTAAAATATTTATGATATTTATGTATAGGCCCCTACTATATTTATAATATTTATAAAGTATATTATAATACATATATCTTATATTACAAATATATTACATATATTATAAATTTAATAGACTATATAATATATATTTATGTTATATATTACATATACTATATAAATATATATATAGTTTATACATAAATAAGTGTATATATTATATATAATGTTTATATATAATATACATAAATAAATGTATATATTATATATAGTTTATATATAGCATACATAAATAAAAGTATATATTATATATAGTTTATATATAGCATACACAAATATATAGATTATATATTAGAAATATATACTAGATGTATATATTAGAAATATAACGACAAACAGACATACATATACCAAGTGCTTTAGTTGTTGTCATTAAGAAATCAAATTGTGGTATCTTTTGAACATATAAAATCCCTGAAACAGTTTTCACTGCCACGCCAAAATGGGTACTTCAGTAAGTTCCAGTTCAGCCGCATTTCTTCGGAGAAGATGTCAACTATGAGTAGACCGTCGCCGTCGCCCAGCAAAGGAACAGGAGGACTAGACAGGACGAAGAAGCTGAGGCGGAAGAACCGGGATCCTTCGCCTCAATCCCAAATTTGATGCGACCTTGAAGGGCGGAATAAACCGGAGATTTGCGATTGAAGTAATTCGCCACGATGTCAACATCGGAAGTGGCTGAAAAATAAAATAGGAAGAGAGTCGTTACAGAAATTGGATTCTAATTCCAAGCTTAAGTCCGTATAATTGCAGGTTTTATTAAGGTGAGAAATAACCTTTTCGGCCAAAGAAACTTAAGTATAGCTTCAATAGATACGCCCTGTTTAATTGATTTAAAAAAAAGTAATATAGTGGGGTAAGGCTAATGTTCTAGATCTGGCCATTCGATCTAATCTTACATCTGCTCTTCTGGAGTATGGAGGAATTAATGTATGAGGTGGGGACACCATTAAGGCGAATTCCATTATCCCCATTTAAGTACAAAGCAGACATATCAAAAGGATAAAGAAAAGATAGTCAAAATAACTTCAATAGAGAAAGAGGGACAAGTCTAGTTATAGTTATCATAAATTAAACAATGGTCTTGATATATGGTAGACAAAGTTGCTAACAGGTACGGGTTGAGGTAAATTAAGAATGATCGATTACATGACAAGTAGTTTTAGTGGTAGTTTATGTTTTATTTCAGAAAGTTTTCGTGTAGAGTAATTATATAGAAGGCATATTGTAGTATGAACAGAGCAGAAAAAGTCCTGATTTGTAGTAAAATAATATGTTAGGGCAAATGTATAAGGAAAGTGAAAATAAATTCTCCCAGATTATAGGATGATACGTGAGAATGATGATGGTGGAAAGCAGAGAGGGTCTACAGTTTAACGTGGAATCCGAACCACGGTGGAGGCCTGGAATTCCCCACATTCACAAGATATCTTGTCAGAGGTGAAGGAAGGGTTTGGTAACCAGACAAATCTGTGCCGGGACCAGGAATTGAACCTCTCTTGAACACAGAAGTTTGACACCTTACCCCTACACCCCCAGGTCCCCACAGTTATATAGTAACCACAACAGTTCTTGAAAATCGCGGAATTTGAGTAAGATTATTTTCTCTTGGTTAAAAAGGTTTTTGTACAAATGTCACAATGCTTATAGCAAATATTCAAGAACAGTTGTTATTACTATTTGTAGAAAGTTAAATTAAACTTATCTACTGTATAGATATTTTATTTATTTTGGAAAAAGAATTGATGGATCAAATAACAAAGATATTACATTTGTTAATTACGGTTATAGCTGCATCTAAATATAATATTTTATAAATTTAAAAATGACACCTTGGACTAGGAAATCACACCCAGGACCTTTGGTTTAGAATGCCAATGCTCCAACCACTGAGCTACCTAGGAATAGTCCCGTGCCCAGGGTCATTATTCACTCATATTTTAAGACATAGTCTGTGATGGACATGCGGAAGCACTCCCAAGTCGAAAGTGGTTGCGTTATCTGATAGCTCGTCATCTTAATTGATCACTCATATGTATCTGACAATTTCTAAACGTCCATCACAAGCTCTGCCTTAAAATATGAGGGAAGAATTACCTTGGGCACGGGAATATCACTAGGTATCTCAGTCGTTAGAGCATTGGCGTACTAATCCAAAGGTCCTGGGTCCGATGCCCGTGTCCAAGTGTAATTTTTCAACCTAGAGAATAAAAAAAAAGTTTGTATATTATTTAAAAATACATATCTTATCTAACTTTTACTTCCATCCCCCACAAACCATAGCTATATCTATGTCATCTAAGTACTATCACCCCCACTGTTGGTCCTGAGGTTTAAAATCTAAGACATTATACCTCCGATAGACAGGATTTGTTGTAATAAAGAGGTCGAGTTTCGAATTTCAGCCCGGTGCATTGGAAAGTGGATTTACAAATCGGATTTCTCTTAATAGTTTTTCTGTAATATCTCCTTAATAATGCTGGTGTATTTTGTGTTAACTGCACTACTCATCCATATTAAAATTATTAGACAGCTACTAATCTTTGTAAACGGTGATCTGGGGGTCTAGGTGTAAGGTGTCTGACTTCTGTACTGGGGGTGCGGGGTTCAATCCTCGGTCCCGGCACAGATTTATCTGATTGCCAAACCTTTCCTTCACCTCTGAAAATATGTGTATTAATTACAACTTGTGAATGTGTGTGAATGCCAGGCCTTCACCGTGGTTCGGATTCCACATTAAACTGTAGGGTCCTCCATTTCATCTTCACAATCACCCTACCATTACACATTAGCGTAAGTGCGTATAACCCGAACGGGTAGTAAGACGCGGTGCTAATAGTAATAATAATCTTTGTGTTAAGTGTAATAATTTTAAAAACAACTTGATAGACTTGTAGGAAAGAGGGCACGACGTTTATAAAGCCCTGGCTGAAGTGGCCGACACTTTGCTTGCGTGCCCGAATGGAACGTTGCATTCTAGGTACAACTAGCCAATGGCAGCGATATACATTCAATATTGACATCATCCACCTCGGTGACCGTATGGTCAAACTCATTACTCTCGTGTAAAACTAGATCACCGATGACGGGGAGATCAAGGTTCAAATCTCGGTCGGGTGGACTGATGGTGGTTTTTCCGAAATGGTTTTCCTCCTCTCCTTCCATGAAAATGTGGGTACACTTTATCAATATATAGCCTTCCTAATCCCCAAAACTCTAGAGTAATTGGTGCTTAGCGTGAACCCCGAACATGTAGTAGTAAAACACGGTGCAAAAAAATTAAAATAACATTCAAAATGTTGCTATACATGAAAGAACTTACTATCCAGTTTTAATAGAAAGAGTATATTAGAACATACAAGCATATTGTTTTGCGACAAACATTAGTAACATACTGACTACATTAATGTTGTTATTTTATAAGTACTAGTATTATCAATCAAAAGTGACAGCTGTAGATAACAAAACCTGAAGTGTGGATACGTTAAAGTCTTACTATGAAAGTTAAATTGTATCTGTAATAGTTAAAGTCTTACTATGAAAGTTAAATTGTATCTGTAATAGTTAAAGGCATGAATACAAGCTCAAACATAGTTAATGGAATTAAAACATTCAGCATCCAAGCAATTGTTTATATCGGGGTCGACTCAACCTTGTTAGGACAAATGAGGAGCTACTTGAATGAAAAAACTAGCAGCTCTGGTTCTAGAAAACTGAGATTAACAACCAGAGGGTTTGCTGTTTAGACTACATAACACCCTCTATCCGTCTAAGAAGGCATTATCTTCGCTAGCCACTCGATTTAGAGCTGATGCCATGGAGTTTTGATTAATCGTAACGCAAATTTATAAGTTTTTACTCCAAGCGAAGAGAATATGGGGTCAATCTTTGAGATTGACTTTTTACATATATAAGCTGTGCACACCCTTACACAGTTACCTAGTGTGATGATTTTGATTGCTTTCTCTTTGAACACCGTGAAGCCGTCACCTCCGTCAACGAGGAAGCTCGGCACCAAGATGCTGTACGTCTGGTTGGTCTGAACGGGGCTGTAAGTCGGGACCCTGCAGTCCCCACAGCGGGCCATCGCCGACACTACCCTCTTCCCACTTTCCTTGGTCACGTCATAGGTCACATACAAACCTGCGCATATGTAGAAACAATTTACCTTTGCTGCTCATCCACACTTTCTCCGGGAAACTAGGGAGGAAATGTGCTCACATGACAAACTCCAAATCAATCGCAATATTTCAGCTCCATTCGCTTGACCTACTCGGCTTGAGTTAGAATAGTTTCAGCTTTGTCGGGTCTGTGAGACAACATCTGTGTGGGATACTCAATACAATTTCAAAAACCGGGTGACTCAATGAGTGCGCATGCGTTTTGTAAGGGATTTTTTCCCCGCGAAGGACAGAAAAAAGGGATATAATTGAATAGTGGATTCCACAGTAAACTTAGCCAAGGAAATTTGATGTTAAAAATGTGTTAGTTTGGGAGTGTTATCTTCAAGGACAAGATACTCAATCCAAGAAAGCCCAAATATATTATGTTGTTGCTATTTTAAAGCTTGGTTTCCCACCTCTACAGACCTCTACTAAATACATTCCCTCCTGTCTGTATTATAAAGATGCTGATCGAAAATGAATAAAGCTAATATATTCTACTGTAACAATATTATCGTGCAATTATTTGACCCAGACGTCCTCAGTGCTCTCCCATTTAACACCCCTAGACTGGTTATAGAAACATACATGATTAAAACAGCTTTAATAAATTTGTACTATACGTAAATTAGGTTCTCATTATTTATGCCTGTGTGTAGAAAAAAAAGTCTGTGAGAAACATCAAGGTCATCTAAACAAGCACTCATTTCTTTTTCTTTTTTTCATGTGTCATGGAACAAATTTTGTTTATGTGTAATCTCTTACCTTACATAACAAAACACTAACTTGTGCTCATTTAGTCCAGTAATTTGGTATTTTTACCCAGAAAGTTTTGGAGAAGTCCTGATTTTTGGTTCCTTTATGTTTTTCGGGGTGCTGATTATGAATTTCCACTTTGCTACCTCAAAATATTTCGGGAAACATGAAAAAAATTCAAAAAACAACAAAAAAACTTGACAATTTTTTGTTTTTTGCTTATAGCGTGAAAAATATGCACTCTTACAGAAAATGTACTTTATAAAAAATTAAACTAGAGAAAATTTCCCACTATTTAGCTCTGTATAGTTTTTTTTTTCAGACAAATAGTTTAGGCGTAAGTGCGCGCTGAAATAGTTTGTATATGTTTCCCTCGCCTCGTATCCGTTTCTCTGTC